>MU868561.1:3003-34956 GCA_036418205.1 Ostertagia ostertagi
TGTGTGCCATGTGGTTTTCGAGTATGTTAACTATGGCCAATAGAATGAGTACAAAACCTAAAGAATAAGTCGCACAATCGCAAGAAAAGTTTTGACTTGGGTGAGACGCGTTACCGCGCCCCAATGTCCCACGAGGCGCGCAAAGTGGGACGCGTTACCGCGTCACGCTGTCGTGAACTTGTTATGCCTTTCTGCGACTTCCAGTGCCAATTAAAAAAGAAGAAAATCGTTATAAACGTACTACTTAAAGCGGTTCGTTTCGCTCCCTCTTCAGACGAACCTTATTTTCGTCAATCTCCTAGGCTCATCAGTGAGTTGGGATTAGCGAAATAAAGACGCTAGCCCAAGACGAGCAAACCTTTAACTGAGGTATAAATCCATCATGCAGAGGAACATGCACTGAAATTACTTGTGTATTGGCTAAAGTGGGTGAAGTGAACATAAATTTATTAAAGTACGCAAACATTATAAAATTAAAAAGGTGAAAATGTTTGTAATTGTCCACTGTTAATTAGGTGATAATTCAGGGACTAGGTGACTAGCATCTAGTTACCACTTTCATCTATCATTTATTATACTTAGATAATTACTGAATCGCTTCACTTAGATGTATTCTTTTCAATTCGAGTGTATGCATACACACTTCTGCTAGTTGTATGTCAATGTCATTTTCGATTTGGTTATGTAACTTTCCCATGCTGTATATGTTTTGATTTTGTCTGCGTTTTGCTGCAAAAAAGTTTAGCGAACATTTTTCAGGGTGACAACGCTGCTGATCTTCTCGAGGTTTTGTCAAAGCTTCCAATAACCATTGATGTCTTAACGGTTAGTAGGGTTAAAAATCAAATGTAATATTATTTAATATTCTCAAATGTGTCACCTGTATCACCTGACATCCCGTCGGTCGCCGATTTGCTTGAGTGGGCTCCAGCAACGTCTCCATTCGTCCCTGTCGCGTGCAAGAGTTGTTCAGTAGACCCTCCTCGCTCGAGGGGCACGATGTCCTTCATTCCTTTCGTTCAGACTCGCGAATTGCGTCGCTGGACACCCCGCCACCGGACGCTCGCCGAGTCGATACGCCAGCGACGGAGCCGCCAGCGACGGAGGCCGCCAGCGCGGAGCCGCCGCGAGGGCCGCGGAGCCGACGGAGCCGCAGCGACGGAGCCGGCCAGCGACGGCCCGCCAGCGACGGAGCGCCAGGGACGGAGCCGCGAGCCGACGTGAGCCGCAGCGACGGAGCGCGCCAGCGACGAGCCGGCGAGCGCGGAGCCGCAGCGACGGAGCGCAGCGACGGCGCCGCCACCACAAGAGTGGCCAAACGGGCGATGACTCATCACACGACGCGATCCCACTCACTCAATTTGTATGAACTTTTCGGAATGTGGCACTTTCGCCTCGGCCGACCCATAATAACTTCGTCTTTTACTAATAAGTTAGGTAAATTGGCGATCGCGGACCTCTAAGTCCTTTCATAGTTTTAAAGACAATGAGGAGTTTGAAGCTATAATTCAACTATCTTTTGTAACGTATTAATTTCAGAGTTTTCCCCACATCCTTTGACATCCGAGTTTGCCTTCCAACGTTCAATTCGTTTCCCAGCAATGTGTACTATAAAGCTCTCCTCGTTTTACACTTTTTTGTCTTTTGCTCGCTACGTCCAAATCCGCATTATCGTCAAAGAGGTTAGATCTCCCGTGGCAACGGCGATAATCGATCGTGTGATGAGTCATCGCCGTTGCCCACTCTGTGGTTGGCGGCTCTCATCGCTGGCGCCTCGTCGCTGCGCGCTCCGTCCTGGCGGCTCGTCGTGGTGTCGCTAGCCGATGCAATCGCCGAGTCTGGACCGAGGTCTCAGCGCTTTCGTGAAGCACGTCTGACCCGGCGGTGTCCAGTTGTTTAGCTTAGCGTTAACGAGGGATCCCAGTCGGTAACCGCTTCGGTCCAACATCCATCACAGTAACGCATGAAGGTGTCGGGCCGCCTTAATCTTCGATTCGTTTGGTGAAAACGCAAGCATCGCCTAATCTCGATCGTTGCATGTTCGGACTCCGAAGCATTTGCGTTGATAGGGTTATCCAGCATGTCGACTTCGCCAGATCGGTTTTGGATAACAGCTGCCGCGTGCGTTCGTCCTGGCCTACGCAGAGTCCCCACGTCTCTGGGCATAAGGTTAGGCAGGAAAGACTGCCCCAGAATGAAAAGGTAGGCACGGAGCCGGATGTGTCATCGTCTTCTTCACTACTCCTCGATGTCTTAAAAGCTCCTCTGTGCGCTGCGTTTCCTCTGTTCAGCTCTGAGTAAGTCGTTCATGATGTTTATTTCCCGAACTAGTTTAACGTGATGGAGCATGTTCGGCGTTATAAGCGATGTCGCTGCCCAGCCAAACGAAGGTGGTGTCGTTGCCGGCCGTCGACCTCACGTCCAATGTCTTCCATTTCGTTGACGCATGACGTTTCCGGACGGCGTTGAGAGTTTGGGGCGAGACGGGTGTCGCTCTGTCGACTCCCTCTCTTGACGTCAATGAGACTCGTCCTTGGTAGGCTGGTGAAGATCTGGTCGTAAAGTATGCTGTAGGCTCACGGAAGCATCCGTTATGTACGGAAGTAGGAAACGCCTGGCTGCTTGAAGGTTGATGAGCGCATTATGTCTCCACAGAGTATGCCTTTTTCAAAGTCGATGACGTAAGACCAGAGCGGCAACTTGTACTCTCCTGTTCTCGATAAGAACCCTCAATGGTTTGTCGTGTGATGTGGTCGAACTTCGCTGAATCCTCTTGAAACTTGCTTTGCTCGCATGGCTGTTCGCTTCATCCCAGTCTTCTGCTAATCCTGTTGAGATGAACTCGAATGATGGGTTTAAGTTAAGCAAAGGTAGGTTGGGCGATAGTTGGCCAAAGTCGTCGAAGCCTTCCTTCTGTACAGGCAACCAAAGACTGCCTGTTTCACGCAGTGCTTACCTTTGAATTCGAACAGGTCGCGTGAAGGGTCGCAGCAGAGTTCTGATGATAGGTGCGGTGCATTCATTTCAGCTGGTTTCCGGTTTGACCTGTGGACTGGGTGCTGTACGATTTTGCACACTTGATGGGCGTGCTCGCGACCTTCGGAAGAGAGAACTGAGGTGGGACGTATCATGCTGCAGATTGAGAAGTAAGCGCAGATGGACATGGCCTTCGAAGAGCTCGAGTAGAAGTCGTCGGAGGATCTTTCTCTATTGCCCTTTGGGATGCAGTAATTGGTCCATCCGGACGTCGGGCAGGTTCATTTTGGTCTTGTAGCGTGACAAAGCTTCGGGTGGCATTGCGGATGCTGCTTCCAGCCTCTGCTGCTTCAGCTAATACTGCTGTTCCTTCGCGATTTTCCTTTTTTTATCAGTTGTATTTTTATTATATTAGTTGCTCAACTGTATGTTTTAATGTTGTTACTGCTCTGACTATAAGCTCATAAGTATAGTTTAGCACTCGTATCGAATGACCATTTAACGACTTACGCAAAAAAACATCTGACGAGAAACTGGCGAAGAAAGCAAAAAATCTTATCAAGGGAGTGGAAAATTTGGTTCGATAAACGAGAGGACAAGAAGAAAAGGTGTTTGTTGTGACTATCAATCGCCGTACTCGGCATTACTTTCTTGACCGTGTCCTGCGGGTTGTCCCATGTATGCCATTATAAACATTCAACATTTTCATTCGAGGCACCTAACAAATGAGCATCGTCTTCAAAACTCGGCTAAAAACAGATGGGTCAGTATTCGAATCAGCAAGCTCCAAAAGTCACACCAGCAACGAGTTAACACCGCTCCTTCCAAACCAATATCATTCATCCATTTCCTCCAAGCATTTAGAAAATGACGAGGTAAATTCTGATTTTGTCCAATCGTATTATTTAGGTTAGAAGAAAGTTCTGGCAACACATTCCTAAAATTTCTTTTTTCCTGAAAAAATCATAGGTAACATTTATGAACAATAATGGTAAAGCATATTCGGGGCTCTAATCCACGGTGTGGATGTAAGTGCTGCAGTCAATAGTTATCCAAAAAAATCGAAAAACCTCGGGCACTAGTAAATCCATAGAGCAGGTCACTATCTAGTACAAATGTCTCCAAAACTATGGACTTCGTGTTAACGACGGACATATCTGCAATCGCTTCTATAAGGCATGCCGTTCGCGCTACAGCGTGTTTCACCTTTACCAGCGCTTTCAATGTTTTTGATATTTTTATAGGGAGCCGACAGCATCCGCACCTCCATTACAGAAAGAGCTCTTACGGAATCCACTACACATCTTCGGTATGGGCACCATTGTGTAGGTGAGGTCCATGCTAACGAAACTCTAGAAGTTGGTCGAGGCAGCTAGTCATAAGCTCTTTTATCGGCGACAGCAATATTTATATTTCTTCTGACCTGACAATATCATGATCCCAAATGAGCCCGGTAAGAAATTCTGGAGTTGTGGCAGAATTCTTGCCTCTCTTAGCTATTCCCGTTGGTCGAACCGTAAATGAATGTTACCTATGCCTGAACCATAATTATCTTCTTGATGACGAAATAGTTAGACGATCAACTCCAATTCGAAAGTGACGTCGCCTCTCTTCTCGACCTCACTCCGCTGGGTTTTGGCAAAGGAGCATCGAGAATTTTTCTGAGCGTTGGAAGACAAGTGGTGGCCCTCAATGGTAGATATATGACCGCCAGTAGTTGTAAAACAAAAAGATAAAGTTAAAACCAAAAATTTGAAAAAAGTGTTGCAGGACTTTCTTTCCAACCTAATATGTCTTCATTGTGTTTGCATGCTGTTTGCATGGTAGCGCTTCATTCTTTTCCAAGAGCGGGAAAGCGCTCAGTGGTGCTCACTTAGTTTCCCAATTTTGATTAGCGAGTACTTTCATTTTTAATACTTTTTATGCTTCCTGCACTCGTACCTCTCTCTCATTATTTCGACCTCGAATATAAGTCTACTATATTAATATACTTGACTCATGCATTTTATACTCTCTATACTTTCATGTCTCATGGATTGAATAATCACCACACGATCTTCGCAATAATTTCAGGTTAGGTTAAAATCAGCGCAGATGATTTTGAATGCTCTCAGATACGCAGAGCTCCCAGTTGGCACTCTCGATCCTGAGGATATCGCCGTCAGAGTGGAAGAGAAATTATTTAGCGTAAGCGTCTTCATTGATCAAGCATCATTTACACAGCTGAGTCAGTCAGCTTTCGCCTCTTCTACTTTGACTTCTTGCTCCTCTTTAACTTGTTCGGTGTGGAACTATTTTCAAAACCGTCTTTCGCACGGAAAAGTGGCGCGAGTGAACGTGCGAGGGTGTCCTCTTGTTCGCACGACTACTCTCGCCACTTCGGGCTCTCCTGTTGCTGCAATTAATGGCGCTAGAATGGTCGCGGCTGCACCGATCGCGAGCCGGATTACAATCGGGATGTCTTAGCGTACTTTAGACCTTAACTCTCTCTAATTGATTAATAGCAGACCACTGTGATGAAAGCATTACCGTAACTATTTCTCTTTTGAACATCGTAATCGCATTTTAGAGGAACGGTTGTAAGTGTGGAGATTGTGACCTTATGCGGGCTTTGGCATGCTAGTGCTCCAGCATGCGTACCACGCGTTTTGCGATCCATTAGCTTCTACGCGCATGCGCGTCAGGGTGTCATCAATGTTTTGATTGGTGTTAGCGCAGCTTAACTCAACACAATACGTTTGGTGCTGTAAACCCTAGCATATAAAAGAAACGAATGCCACCTCAGGCTTATTACTAAAGTTCACATCTTGTTGATGTAATTCTTTCGTTTAGGTGCACAAAGGCACTGGAGACAAATACAAAGCCGCTCTTCGCAGTCGTGTTTTTAATCTTAGAGACAAGAAGAATCCAGCGCTCAGGCATGTGTAATATTTCGTTTTTCTACATTTTTCACTTCTTTTTATGTATTATCAGCCCGCTAAGAAAAGAAATGTGCTGCTGCATCACTTTTAGTTATTTTCTAAAAGCCCATGTACAGGGTCAAGAAAGAAGTACACCTTGTTCATGACGCACATTTGAAACATTCTGTCGCACAGGGTGCCACTTCCATTACAGTTTTGCGGCAAAATATTCCTTAGCTGTCCCCTGCTCCATATGATGAGGTAGGCATCTTCATAGCCCTTTTCGTTATCTGAATATGGTGTTATTCGCCATCATCGTCGAACTAGGGAAGGCCTTCTGTAATCGCTAAAGTCTGAAGATGAAATGCAATTTCTTTATTCGATTAAGGATAATAAATGGATAACTTCTTGGAGTCAATAGCTCTCATGTGCGACACCCCTCCAACCAGCGTGTCAGAAATGTCGTAATAGCTCACATCGTGGCCCTCGCTAAGCTCAAACCATGCACCATGTTCCCGTGAGAAAATCTTATGATGTCGTTAAATAAGGCTGTTGTTTAGTCTCTTGATAGAATGAAATGTACTCTTCAGTTCTAAGTTAAGCTAATTCAGTTTCGACCTGGCAAAGTGCGTAGCTTCGGGCCAGGGTCTGGAAAGTCACTCGTTCACCTTTTATGCTACTGGTTCCCGCCGACCTGCTCCTTTTTGGCGGCCGATCACCCAATTATCTATCAGTGTGGGTTCGACCCCTCATGATACCACAAGTGAGATTATTTCCGTTCTAATGTGGAGGGAAGTGACTTTTTTTAGCCCCTGAAGGTTGCCAACATTTCTGGATTAGCGGATTCAGCGAGTCCGAGAATTTGTTCATTTCTTGATAATAGACAGACAAAAATGGCGAGGAGGTGTACAATTCAAAAATTGTTGAACGGCGGAGAAGAAGGTTCGACATGGTGGTGTAATGGCATTTGCTACCATCTCAAATCTATGCGACATGAAGGGATCTGTCTTCCTTCTAGTCTCGGCATCCGCAGTGATTTATTATTTGGCTGTTGTTTACAGTTCAAGTAGAATTCTTGTTAGGCTGGTGTCAAAGTCCGCAATCCGTCGCAGGATTCGCTGATTTTCGTGACTTGTGCGATTTTCGCGAAACTTGCGACGGATCGCAAGAATTGCAAGTGTCCCGTTTGAATATTTGAAACAGTGAATATGAAACAGGTTGAATCATGAGCAGTCGTCGTTCGTCAACCACTATCAAGCAGAATTGACGGTTGATTGGCGAACACCTTGCGTATTAATCGATCACTTGTTATTTCCGGGACCTGTGGCGTGAATCGCGTGAATCGCGCATATCGCGAAAATCAGCGACGCGGACTCTGACACCAGCCTTGGACGTCGTAAATTTTCCCTCTCTAAGCTATCCATTGCCGTTCCTTCACTCAGGTGATTCCTTCTTGATTGGCTTCCTCCAACTCCTTAAAGTTTCCCGTGATCGCTTGCTCTGTGTTTCGAACTCTACTGCTTTCTTATTAGGTATACTTTGTAGTTTTCATCAGAAGTCCATACCATCAGGGACGCTATTATCAACCTCTTATTGAATAGGGACAGTCTGTATTACCGCTCTAACATCCTTGTCTGTAACCCTGTCTTTTTGTGTCCCGTCACAAGTCTCAACATCTTGATCTCGGCTGAGACTCTGTGCCCCATTCCGAGCATTGAAGTTTAGTTGTTTACGATCACCTGTAGCCCATTCCCTGCCAATGTTTCCTACGGTATTTTTATCTGGTTCTTTGCTGTTCCACTAGAGCGAATCGTCAGCATATCTATGTTTCACTGATAGCTGCCAAATTGTTGTGGAAGTTTTTCTTATTGAGTTCGACTAGAGGCCGCCCTTCGCCGTGATCGTCTTCCTCAGTGATATAAAGGAACCATTTAAGGGAGAACGTGCTGACTGGAGTAGTGAAGCCGGACAAATTTGCCATCATGACAAGTGAAGAAATGGCGTCAGATGAAGTGCGTGAAATGCGTGACAAATTTAACAAAGCGGCCATCTTGGAACATCAAATGAGCGTCCAGCAAGGTTAGATACATTTGCGCTTTATTTTAAAAGGGGTGTTTTGTTATGGTTTCTTCTTCGTTTTTCTAATTTTGCCGATTTGTCTTAATATCTACTCATACTTGATACTTATTTTATACTATGCTTACAAATACTTATTTTTAAATCTAGGGACCCCTTCGGATATGTTCAAATGTGGAAAGTGTGGTAAGAAGAACTGCACCTACACTCAGCTTCAAACTCGATCATCTGATGAGCCGATGACCACTTTTGTTTTCTGTCTCGAATGTGGAAATCGCTGGAAGTTCTGCTGATGAGCTGATGTGTCTTTTCTGTTTTATGGGATATTTTATTTCTCCATATTGGTAGATCCCAGTAGTATTCTTTTGTACTCACCTCCCTCGTGTTCTTTTTTTTCGGTTCATTGCTCACCACCACAATAGTGACATTTTCGAAGTTTGATGATCAGTTTAAAACTTTTTTTGAGCTCTGTCGCAAAACACGGGCCGTCACAGTGCTAGTTTGTGTAAACATTTCTGCTTAAGAAGACTTTCAGAATGTCGAAAAGCTAGAGGCTTCATTCTTGTGCCATAAAGAAGGGGGCATAAAGAACAGGAAGCCAAGTTTCATTCCTGTCCTTTGAATTTTTTTTCGTACTCTGAATCTTGTGCTGCATGCGAGGAACATTTGGGAGGGAGGAAGATTTGAGGAAACCGAACAAAAAAATTAAAAAAGGAGCGCAGGAATGAAATATGCTTTCGCAAAAAATCTGTAGTTTTTGACTCTTTTTTGTTTTGCCGACTGCTGCTATTTTAGAAGGATTATTTTAGAAGGCTGATACCACAGTTTTTGAAATTTTTGTTTTGCTAAGTGCCCGGAAGCTGTGACAGTTCGACATTGAGTATATGACATAATTTCTTTTGTTAGCAGCAAACCCCTGTGTCTTGCGATAGTGCCATTTTTGTTTGTTTTTCTTGGTTTCATTTGATCATTATGTTAATACAATGTTAGAGTTCTCCTTCACAAACCGATGTATCATAGTAAGTTTAATTAGGGTGCTTGACACCATTTGACTTGTTTGTGTGGGCAAATTGTTATGTACTTACGTGTGTTTGTTTGGTCGATGCGTGTAGTAGTGTACATGCTCGTTGTTCTGAATATGTGCTTTGATATTACTGAATTCATCGAAGAAGAATGCTTTTAATCGTAACTTTTTCTCCTGGGTTGCTTCACCATCTGTGAAGTACAAAAGATTTTTGGTAACAACCTTTTAGTGGTACAGAGCTAAGCTTTCAAGTGAAGCATTACTAAAAAGTAAATAAGTTTTGCCGTTGATCAATCCCGTCTTGGGATGCGGCACGCATGCTACTTCCATTTGTACATTGTGGCGCGATGTGACCTATACAATGACTTGCGGGGGCCAACGTTCAAGTCAGTGTTTTTATCCTCCCAGACAAGGCTGGTACCAGTTAACCTACCCCAGAGGGATGAAGGCTTGGTTGGCCCGGGCGACCCACGTCCCAGGATTTGATCCCTGGACCGCTCGCGTGGTGAGCGTGCCACTTGCCCCTACACCACTTCCGCCCACGTAGTGGCAAGTGGCTCTCAAACCACCTCCTTCTGCTTGTGATAATGGTTGAACGATTGTTAATGCCCTCACCAGTGTCACCAAGCTCGTCGCGCTGTGGGGGCGGAAACGCTTTCTGGTTGCAAAAGAGGGGGTAGCCGTAACTCCTCGCCAGGAAGTAGGCTAAAGGGTGGCGGCCCGAGAGACGGCCCTTACATTGTACAGAGGGTGAAGCAGAGGGGGAGAAATCTCGCAGTCGACAAGTATCTGTACGCCTATTTTGGTACCATCAATGTTCGAGCTTTAACATCGGATGCCAAGATTGGCCACCTCATTGGCGAGCTTCAGCTAATACTGCTGCTCTTCGCTCCTTGAGATCTTCCTTTATCGCCTCTCTGCATAGCTTCGGCAATGCTCGGACGTGATCGGATGATTTGCCTACAGCTCGTGCGGCTCCACGCTGGCGTATCAGCTCGAGAGTCTCCGGAGACAGACGTCAGTTGGTGACTTTCAGACTCTCTGCCTTTCTGCCACTTTCGTGAAGGTGTTCAAAGACCCGATGATATTCCTCGCCGATGTTCTCGATAACGGAATCCTCCCATGAGGTGACAAGAGAAGTGAAGCGATCTCAGTTGATGACTGTCCTGGGGCATCGCTCTCTGAACCTTGAGGCTCTCTCAACACGCATCAAGAAGTGGAACTTTGCGCTGAGGAGCCGATGGTCCGATCCCGTGTAGAACTTCGGAACAACAGCAACATTGGTGGTAGGCTCAGTTTACTAAAATTTAAGGTCTAGTGGTGGTCTCTCTCGCTCCCTTCCTACAGACAACAAGGTAAGCTACACTATCTTATCAGAGTAGACCCGAAAAATTTTGCAGCAGGGGCGTGGAGATACTAATGGATATTAAGAAGAAATCGTAACTAAGCCTTCAAAGCATGTACGTCTGATTCTATCATCTTCTTGGAAAACTTCCTCTGGAAAAAGTGTGGTCATTCATGGGCTCTGAACACCTTGTCACGTAGGCCTGAAATACAAATTCTAATAATAATAATGTATACAAAATTCGGTTTGCTCCGCAGCTAAAATGATAACAAAGCAAATAGCTTAAATAGCTAAATAGAGCAGAAAAAAGTACAGAGTGTCCCATAGATACTGCACCACATTTTGTGCTCAAATTTTGTGGATGTTTATAGCTGTTCGTCCAAGATTTGCAGACCTGTATCATCTTGTCCATGACTATGCCAAATTAAACGGCTTAGCGTTCGGCTTGCATCTAATCGTGCGCTTGAACTTCAGCAGAGTGCCTAATTTATCACACAGCTAGGTCGGATGATGAGCATCGCGCTTTCTTGGGTTTTCAATCGCTCCGCGGCCTACCGTGTACTGAAGAGAAGACCAATAAAAGCAGTCTTCGTTGTGCACCCCGCAGATTCTGACACCTTGGATCTCAGGAATAGCATGAAGAAGCGAAACGACTGCAATATCCATGTTGGCTCGAGAAAGGTGACCAGAACAGTGGAGTTTCCAAACACAGTCATGTAGAGGGTGGTGGGATAACAACTGCTCACAGTCCATGATACGTTGCATAAGCACCACTGCTCATTCCAACTGGGGGAGCACAGCAGAGATAAGAAGTTCAAAGAGGTGGTGTCGAGGGCCGAAAATGACGACCATGCGGACACCGTTTTCATCGACGACAAAATTCCTCACACGGAGCTACAATCTTCAAACTCCGAGGATGTCCGCATGAGGACTTGGGAAAGTCAGTGAAAGTGGAAGGAATATTCGCACAAGCAGCAGCCGAGCCTTATCATGGTCTGGACGGGGGTCTCCACTACCGGTCGCTCCCCAGCACTGCCTGTTTACAGAGCGACACACCTTGGTACTATACTGAGCCAAGGGGCATTTCGGTGCATCACCTGTTACTGAGATATATAGTCACTTTGAGAAGGAGTGATGATCTTTTCAGCAGGACCCAGCTTCTGCATATAATGTAAAAATTGTTCAGGAGCATACTCACAACAACGCAACTAGTGTGGGTGGCCCGCATGGCATCTGGGCTGTTAAGGCGTTCTTTTCGATTTCACACCCTTGTACGAATGACGCTCCTATCCCTTGATTCCGTCGTGCTGAACCATCCTATGTGAGTTATGCTAGGAGGCAGAGCCTGCACTAACGCTGAACCCACATAGATGAGCCGGAGCCTTTTCGAAGGGAACACCCCAGATGCCATGGCCACATTAGAGTTGCGTTCGAAGCAATCAGGAGCCGTACTCACAACATGAAGGGAGCATATTCGGAGAATGCCATTCTTTTCAATGTGTAAATGTATAGCTAAAATTTTTGTAAAAACTCTTGAAGATACATCCGTTCTGGAAGAAGGTACATGTAAAGAAAAAAAGGTGCATTATTCATGGGGCACCCTGTAAGAACGGTGTATGATTTGCTGTAAAACGATGGGATTTCAGAGCACAAATTTCGACTCAAAACCCGCTGTGGCGTAGTGATTAACCACAAAAAGTTGGAAGACTCGGAGTGAAACATGAAATGACTTTTTCAGAACTTACAAGCGGAATGTTCAATGCCACACTAGGATTTCCTCGGAATTTCTCTTTTTTTCACCGCTGTAATTTCATCTAACAAGGAAAGTCCCTTAGGTCGCCGTGGCCATTCGTGATAAGCATACTCCTATATGCGTCTTGAAGCGGTGTTTTCAAATCTGCTTTCCAATCTGCTAAACGACTTTTCTAATGAAGCTCCTAACAATAAGCGGAACATTGCAGCGGCAGTGATGCGAACTCTCAGGGAAGAGGTTGTGGGATCGGGTACTTCGAAATTTTACATCATTGCCTTCACCATGATCATTTCTGAACGATTTTTTTCCACGATATTTCAATGGCGCCGCACTTGCGCACACAACACAGATCTGCGCCGAATTCTAATGGATCTTCAAATTTGACCTAATACACCACGAATATCTGACTTCTCAGCCAAATTTTATCCGCTCCATCATCGACGCTTTCAACCTCTTTTTCTTCGTCAACCATTATCTTCTTTTTCCCGGTCTCCGGACGCTTCCTGACAGTAAATCTCGTGGCAAACTCCGCCCACTTCGGTGCGTGCCCCACCCACCAATAGCGTTTGCCCTCTTCCTTTCGTCGACCTCTACCCCCTTTTTCCCCGGTCTCTGGGACCTCTTGGAAACAAATTACGACACTTTTCGCAAACTCCGTCCACTTAGGTGCGTGCTCCGTCCACTAATAGCAGCTGACCTCCTTTCATTCACCAGCTTCTAACCCCGTTTTCCCCTATCTCCAGGACTTCTTGGGACCAAATCGCGACCCTTTTGGCAAACTCCA
This sequence comes from Ostertagia ostertagi, assembly GCA_036418205.1. Taxonomy (NCBI): domain Eukaryota; kingdom Metazoa; phylum Nematoda; class Chromadorea; order Rhabditida; family Trichostrongylidae; genus Ostertagia; species Ostertagia ostertagi. The sequence continues at coordinate 15,862 of MU868561.1, forward strand.
CCCACTTTTGTCAAGCCCCGCCCACCGATGACAGCTGGGCTCCGCTTCTCCACCCACCTCCATCCACCTTTTTCCCGGCCTCCAGGACTTCCTGGAGCGGATTCATGAATTTTCGTCGCAAACTCCGCCCACTTTAGTCAAGCCCCGCCCACCGATGACGGTTGGCCTCCACTCCTCCATCCACCTCTACTCACCATTTTCCGGCTCATTAAGGCTTACCCGGCCCGAATTATGAGGACTTGTAGAAAATGCCGTACACTTTAGAGCTCGCTCCACCCGTTGTGAGCATACCTCCGCCCACGTCATAAATGCTGGGAACACCTTAGACATTGCTCCCCTACACCAATTTGTTTTCTGCGCTGTAGGCTTTCTCCCAACCGAGTTATGAAATTTTCCATAAAGCACCGCTTTTGTAAGAAAGCTCCATCCCCCCGGAGGTGAGTCTCTCTAATTGATGTGATTTACCAATGCGCACCTTTAGCCACTTTTTGGCCCAACTTCAAGGTCATTTTCTTAGAGAATGGGAAATCTCGGGGGGGGGTCGAATAAACTTCATGCCGACGCACGCCACGTCCACTGTGGGCGAGGCTCCGCTTAGCTGATGTGTGTTTTGTACTTCGTAAGACCTTGTCCACCCGTTCCCCACTTGACCCGGCCCCTCCAGGCGGATCCCGAGGAGCTAGGGAATTTCGTGACAGACATACAGACATACAGACAGAACGACAGACGACAGACGAAGCGCTTCATAGTAGGATCGGTTGCCTTTACTCACAAAAATGAGTTGCTGATATAGTCTGAACACCATTGGCTTATGGCTGTACATAGTACTCAGAGTTCACAGAAACTCATTTTAGGATAGATGTATGCAAGCGAGGTGTATTTTGACAACGTACCAAAACAAAGTAGTAAACCAGCAAAGGAGTCGGTCCCACGATTACCTGCCCGAGACCCCGCACCATTACCGCTGCGCTTTGCGGTGTCATAACTTTGCCCAGAGAACCATTTAGCAGATTTGGAGAGCTGACTTGGAATTAGCACTCAATGACGCATATGGAAATGCAGTTGAATGGCCACAGCGATCTGAGAGGCTTCGTGTGTAGGAGAAATGAGGAAATTCTCCATTCATGCAATGCACGTCGGCGGTTGACCTTTATAACTAGTAAGCTCGGAAAACTAGCTCTTTTCCTGTGTACACCAGCATGAAGATGCATTGTCGTTCGAAGAGCTGTGCCCCATCCTTTGTGATAACAGCTACTGCTATGATAGCGTACCGCGGAGTGTAACCGGACAAAAAAGAAGCGTTTGACGTGCTCTAGTAACCTCCAGTTTCACTTTTTTGGCCCATTGCTAAAATTTATTTGAGATTTTGGTTTCAGCAAAGCTCGTAGCGCTCATTCACAGTCGCTCTGTCAAAGAGGAGGTTACTCGCAGTGAATAGCGCCCATCGCTAAAGTTTTAAAAAAATCGGAATTTCTCAGAAAAAAATTGGCGTATCGAGTGAATGAAAAATGATGGTAAGGGACATAGCAACACGTAGAGGACACCGAAGTGATGGCGTAGGACTTCGGCGAATTTGAAAAGTCCGAGTGAGCTCAGGGATGAATATCAGGCAGATGATAGGTACAGATCATGTTCTCTCTAGACATATGGATTATGGGCATGAACGCTTCGAGCTTCGCTGGAAAAAGTGGAAGGGGGGAGGGTGGTTACCGGAGTACGTCGAATTCTCCAAGTTCTTCCTGACATACTCCTAGATGTATTCATAAGAAACGCAGGAACGATCGCAATAGATGAATTACAGCTCCTTCTCTGAAGAAGTGTTTCACATGCTGGTGGTGTAGGAGATAGGCTAATATTTCAAACTAATGGTAAACTTATGAGTACTGCATGAGGGTGAGATTTCTTCATTTTTTCTATGTGCAGACCTTGGAAGAACAGTGGCGAAGAAGAGCGAAATTCCAAAGAAACCTCAGGATGGCATGGAGTTTTGATGGGATCCATTTTTGAGTTCTTTTTTTTCTAGTTTTCGAGCACACCGGTTACAATGACACCTGTGCCGAATGTTGAAAGCCCTATCCAATTTAGAGAAGTAAGAAATTGAGGGGTGGCATAAGCAGCATCGGACAGATCACCAAGTGGAACATGTCGGGATTCAAAGGTTACAGTCACCACCACAACAGTTATGGCATGCAGTAACTCGTTCTTCTTCTTCAGCCTTCGTAAAATGAAAAAAATGACATAAAATCCCGGCTGGATACAGTAAAGACCCCATCTCTATCGTGCGCAGAAAGCCCCTCGAGCACTGTACTACTTGGGGCTTTTTAACAGGACAGAATCAGCCATGAAGCAAAGTTTTTGCTGAGGGGATTTTTCAACTTCATAGCTTTCGAGGAATTCTTACATGAGGACCGCCTAAATGATTCGTCTAGATATCGTATATGGGTAACCCATAAAGTAAACGCAAGTGAAAACCCCAAAAAAATTTGATCTTCCGGAAAAAGGTTAAGCAGAAAGCTCGGAACCATTTTGACACACTTTAGTTGCACCATCGCAAATGCTTTTCTTTTCATCTGAAGGCCCATGAAAACGTAGTGTGGCAAAACTCAATCCTAACTTGCTGCTACAAATATGGTTTCCGAAAACTTCTAAAGTTTGGTTTTCCGTCAGGCAATTATGGTTTTCTGACCGGGGTATCATTGTTTTCATAATTTTGCCTCACCCTTTAGTCTGTTCAAGATTGACCCTAGAAGGATGGAGGGCTTCAATTGTTTGGTCGATTGATTGAAAATCCATCAGCGGTTCGACCCATGGATGGTGGGAAGTGGCCTCATAACTTCTGAATCAAATTGATCCTATTTATTTTCAGAAAGTAAAAAAGATGGTTTGACCAGTACGCAGAAAGGAAAGCAACGAGCGGACTCCTACGGTGCGTCATCTTTACTCTTCTCGACATCTCCACTATACGGTCTTTTCTATGCTTCGAAGGTATGTCCTATTATGGAACTGGTGTTGTTCTTGCACACGAGTACGAATGTCTTGGTGCGAAATGTGCAGGCAGAAAAGAGAAAAAGAATCCATAAAAAACGCTTAGGTGAAGGGCTTACTCACTTACTCCGTAATCGGCTGTGCTAAGGCGATGAGAGACTAACGAAGCGCGAAGAGAAGAGTATGAGGCGAGAGAGCACAAAAGATGAGAAGGCACTAGACAACAGCCTCGTAAAGGATTTTGCAGCTGCAGCAGCTCACTTTACAAGGTCCTAGCGCTCTTGTTGGTTGATTTCCGTGCTCGGGAATGCCACATCTATGATTGCCTTCTAGGGGTCTACCCCACGGACTAAAGGGAATCGTTCACTTGACTTCTACTTGACTTGTGCTTTTGAGCTAGAAAATGAAAACAGACTGGAAGCAGCTTATTGATTTCAGCACTTTTCCAATGGTATCGCGAACTAAGGATGTCAACATTGAAATAAATAGCATTTAGCAATACGCGACATCGTCCTAAACATAGGCTTGTGAACCTGTTCCGAGGGCATGCGACGTGGAAGCCAATGGACGGCGATGTGACACTCGGTCCAGCCAGCCCTTTGCCGACACTTGTATAGTTTCACGCGTAGGTCACGCCTTGGGGATGTCGGCATCGTTTGAACTGCACTACGACTACGTTGATTTCATCTCAGATCATGTGCCATTTTCTTGGTAATTAAGTACCCAATTCAGATGGCTTACTCAAAAAGAACCAGTCACGACGATAAACAAACGCAGTTATTACCGACCTTAGATTCGCTCTGAAACTTCCTCTTCCCGAGTATACGGTAGGGGTACAACTGAGTGGCGAAAAACGACATTCTTCGAAACGGCTCAATCCGATAGCTAGACAAGGCACAAAAAAGGCGAACCGGGTGGAAATTTTCTAGGTGAAACAGTAACAGGCCGATGTCAGCCTACGACGGATCGCGTTGGCGTAGCAGAACCTTCCGACCTCACTCGTGCTATTGAGAAGTTTTGCGATCGAATTCAATATTTGTGTATTGTAGGTGGGAATATCAAATCAAATTCAGCAAGGTTGGATTGATTTAGCGTCAAAGTTGGAATAAAAACTCTTTCTCGGCCACGCCCGCACAGATATGTATTTATTTCTGCAGAGGTATCCTCTAGAACTAAGCCTACGAGGTCGTAGGAATTCCGAGGATAATGAAAGTGGCTGAAGCACCCTGGAGTCTCTCCTCCCTCGCCTGAAGCTTGGTCCTGTCTTCAACAAAAGTATATGTCTTACGTGATTTTGATCGCCACCACGATGCCCCCGCATCTTGCTAGCGCCATTGTTGCCAATTAGTGAGGAGCAGTTGTTTGAGGATTTTCCGGCAGCCTTGTCAGGCAAGTCCGGAATGCATACCGGAGTGAAATTTAAGATATGGTTTATTCACATCTCAAAGGTCCCATACTTCGTATTTCTACTTCTTAAATCATCTGTACTGGTAATTTCGATTTCCTCTTCCCTTTTGTTGTTCATGTAAACGACAGTTGATCGTTGCTAGAGTGTCGATGTGATGAGTACAAGTAATTGTCGGCGTTTCTTTTCATCGTAATTGGTGGTGAAACTACCGTAACCCGGTTGGGCGGAGTCGGCGTGCGCACGCGGAACATTCCTTTCTGGTACTCACAACCGTCGTCGTCACAGCAGTCTTCCCTACCATGACTACGGAGGCGATCACCTTCAATCATATTCTTGGACAGGTAGACAGTTTTCCTTCGATAAAAGCGTTTTCCTTGCATGATCGTAGGCCACTCAAAAGAAATATATGTTCCATGGATGACGAGAAAAAACAACGCTAATGCCTAAGAGTTAGCATCTAGTGACTCATTCCTTTGACGAGGTAACTAATACTTGGGGGCTCTAATAAAGCGCATTAGCAAAGGAGAAAGCCCTTGTAGACCCAACTGTAATCAATCAATTCCTGAAGAACAGCTGAGTTGAACAATCAAATTAAAATTAAATAAGAATAATACAGCTAGCGAAATCATGTCTTCTTGACCTGACCTGGTAAAAGTAGCCTAAATTGACTGAAGGATTTTGAGTTTTGGTTTCGGAATCCTAACCAAGTTTCAGCTACACTTTGATAGACCCTATTGATTTGTTCTCACCGTTGCTTTCGTCTTCGAAAACCCTACGAATTTAAGCCGTATTGGGTCAAATCTTTGTTGCTTAGGGACGTGTTAACCAGCTCGGTGGAGTCTTCATCAATGGTCGCCCGTTGCCACAAGCTGTTCGGGTTCAGATCATCGAAATGGCGTCAAAAGGAGTAAAGTAAGCTGCATTCCTATTTTTTTTTGAGAGAATACTTCAAATCTATATGTAATTCCAAAGCCTTCGAACTTAATGATCACAGTATTTTTCTTACATGGCAAATTTATATGAACCACAGGAGGTTGCTATTCATTACATTGCTCTTCTTAATAGTTATAAGAATTTCTAAAATTTTTACAGAAATGAAATCCTGGGTCTGTAGTGGGATCCGAGGGGCCTATACATCCGAAACGTCAATCGGAAGTGAGAAATTCGCTCTGATTACACTGTTGTAACTCAAACTGCGAAGGCTAGGCTGTTTCCCTTACCAACCCCTAACCCTCCCACCAACCGTTCCTTTCGTCCTCAATAACCGTACGAAGTTAACCCAGCAGAAGTGAGAAATTTGTTCAGATTACACTGTCTTCCGTACTGCTGTAAATCCTGTGAAGGCTAGCTTTGATCAGTGCACATATTTTTCGTACCGGAAGCCGTTCGACTGATGGAGGCTCTGATCCGTTGAGTTCTACTCAAGCCATGTTAAGATCTACCTCTCAGCTTGAGCTGGATCCTGCTCATGTCATTTTTGCAATTTCACGAAAACCCGTATTTTTCAGCACCTGGGCCTGTAGGAGAGCCAGACCAAGGGTAGTAGGAATAATTTTTGGAGCCTTCAAGATTGAACTTATTATTAGGCTCACGTCTTGGTTTCTTCGCCTTCGTCAGAGCCTTAAGCTCCGCCGCTAAGACAAGAAGACGACCACTCGCATAACTCATGCAAGACTTTCGAATATGGACTATTCTGAGACAGAGGACAGCACAGCGGTGTTGTTAAGTGGCAAACTTTCCCCATGATGTAGCCTATCTACCAAAGGCTGAGGCCAAGCCCATATTGCGCTATTTATTTTAACTGGAAATTTGGGCAACGCTCGTGATCGATTGGTTCTTGCAACCTCTTCTATCAAAAATCGGACTACTTTTCTTTTCTTCTAGATGGGGGGAGGTTAAGTTTGCATGAATGTACTCGAAAAGAAAGACCCTTGTAAGACGACCATTCGCATAACTCATGCAAGACGGTCGAATATGGACTATTTTTGAGACAGAGGACAGCACAGCGGTGTTGTTAAGTGGCAAACTTTCCCCATGATGTAGCCTATCTACCAAAGGCTGAGGCCAACCCCATACTGCGCTCCTTATTTTAACTGGAAATTTGGGCACCGCTCGTGATCGATTGGTTCTTGCAACCTCTTCTATCAAAAATTGGCTACTTTTCTTCTTCTTCTAGATGGGGGGAGGGTTAATTTGCATGAATGTCTCGAAAAGAAAGCCCTTGTATAAACGGATGATTCAATCGAGTTTTGAGCTTGACTCAATTAGATCAGCCTCCATCGAATGGCCGAGTGCTGTCATACTCAAATATAACTTCACACTTAACTTCAATAGCCCACTCAATTACCTCCCAGCACAAAATCTATCCGAAAGATTTTGCAAAAAAAATATGTTAGTCAGTCGGACGGGGTTAACTCCCCTGACAAGGTAATCCCTGACAAAAGCATTGTCTGACGCAGAATATTGATTAAGGACATTCCATGTCATTTGAAATATTCCACAGTATTGAAGCAGTAAACCTGATCTTCCATCAGCGTTCTGCTACCGTAATCCATTTCCTTTGAGGCCGTGCCACATCAGTCGTCAACTTCGAGTGTCCCATGGAGCCGTTTCCAAGATTCTCAATCGATATGCGGAAACGGGATCAATATCACCTGGACAGGTAGCTCGCTTTTTCGGTCTTTCTGGTGGAAATTCGAATTTGAGAGCGAAGCGGTACGGTGTTTGTCGCTTGCCCTCTGAGAGACAAAGAGCCGCCCGCTGTGCTTGCTGTGCTTAGCGGCAGCTGCCTGCCTGCAAAATGTAGCTGCTCGTTACGGTAGCCTCTTCTCAGTACTCTGAAGCGAGGTTGTTTCAGATTGGCGGCAATCCTCGTACAAAGATCTCGTTGCAGTCGATTGAGAAGCAGCTGATGGTCACCTACGAGGAGAATCCGAATCTTTGCGCGGCTGAGCTACGACAGCTGCTCATTGAACAAGGTGAGTGAAGATAGAGATCTTTAGTACACAGCGTGGCTAACGAGGCATTTTATTACGGTGCTCACCTTGACGTGATTACGTGATCTGGGTGATTTCAGAAGTGTGCTCGAGAGCCACGGCACCCACAGTCGCCTCGATCAACCGATTCATCCGGGGGAAAGGTTGGCATCGGGAGAAAAAGCCGGAGAAGAAGCGACTCAGCCACAGTATCGACAGTATTCTCGGCATTTCAATGGGTACGTACGGCGGAGCGCGCTGTTCCCCTCGATCTATTTGCCTTTCACACGTTTCATTTCAGTTCTTTCAGTTTTTCGGCGTCTAATTTCACGCCGTAATCGCGCTCGGCCTCGTTTTTCCTTCAGTCTTATTTCCTCTGAGCGACCGATTACTGTAACCTCTTGTTGAGGTCATCGCTACCTCTGATTGAACATGGGCTATTTTTAAGGACACGCTTCACATGAGATTTCTGATACGAGCATTCGAGGGGAATAAACAGAAAGGCCGTTATCAATATATGGGGCCATCCACTAGAATTGACCCTAGGGCACAAACTCCAAGGGAAATAAAAGACCCACGCAAAACTGGAGACCCTCGTCCTCGTTTGAGGCTTGTTGTAAGTTCCGTTTTTAACGAAAGGACATCTTCACACAGCTTTGAATGCATTGCTATCACTCTGCCGTCGTAAGTTGGGATAGCACCACGAAAAGTTCCATGGTCTGCTCATTAGGATGGATGCGATCTCTCAAGTGAATCACCGAGCACCACTAATTGACTCGACCGCAATAAATTTCGCCCAGCATCTGATAGCTATCTACGTGGGTATTTGACACTGTTTGCTCGTTAAAACTTCTGCGTTAGACTAGGTGGGTGAACAGTTGGCCGGTGGTCAGAATTAGTCGGACGGGGGCTAACAACCCCCCTGAGCGGTGGTAATCCCCGACAAAAGCGTTGTCCGGCGCGTGTCATCAATGCACCATTTGAAGTAATCCTATTATGAACATGCTGTCTCAAGTGACTGCGGTACGGTAGCCGGATGTTTGAAGTGATTGAGGACACTCTACTGGAGGTCCTTGGCTCAAAAGAGAGGCACAAACACGCAGTGATTTGGGTGGAGAAACGCTGAGGGATCTCTAGGGATCTCTCCAGCCTTGTTAATCATGTAAGGAGCTGCGGACCTGATGGAAGCGCCGTGCACCTGGCTCTACTCAGAGATGGGATTGTGACAATTTGGAAATCGTAGGGAGGGAAAGAGAAACCTGTTCAGTTGAACCTCCCACAATAGGTATTTAGATAAATTAGCCCATGAATAGGTACTGTTGTTGCGGGAGGAAGCGCATTTGCAAAGCCTTCCATCGGTTTTCCTTTGAAAGAGCGTATTCCATGATGGAGGAGATCTTGGCTGTTGATCCACAAATACTCATAGTAGAAGGTCGCGTCATCTTCTTTAATGTCAGACTGAATATAGCACAGGTCATTGCGCAGAAAACTGCGTCAGGAATGAAGACGTCCTTTGAATTCACTGTTATCTCTTCCCGATGCTTTATGTACCTTTTTTGTGGATTACTTGGCTTTCCTTTTCGGAAATTCCCTAGCCCCTTGTACCTTGGTGTACAACCTGTAGATGAGGTGGTTTTGCTCGGGTCTCTATCATCGCAGACAGATCAGGGCGTTTTTTCTCACCTCGGCGCTCGTGATTAGGTAATGAGAGAGCCGCTCGCCGGACAGCATCAACTGATAGCGAAAGTCGTCAGCCCGTAAATCCGCAGCCTTTTGTCGGTGCCGCGCTGAGCTAATCCTATCCTTTTCACAGATTCTGACAGCAAATGCTCCTCATCGGACGACGACTCACTCTCACCGTCAGAATCACGTCGAAATCGTACCTCGTTTACTGCTGAACAGCTGGAGACGTTGGAGAACGCGTTCAAGACGAACACATATCCGGATGCCGTCGAACGCGAGCAGATTGCCAGACAGACCGGTCTTACTGAGGAGAAGATCATGGTTAGCTGCTCCAACCCCTTCTTTCCTGCTGCTATAATATTTGACCTTTTCCAGACGTGGTTCTCGAATCGTCGAGCTCGCTGCAGAAAGCACCTCCCGATGTATCCGAGCATTTTTCCTGCCATCATGCCGTCAACCCAGGCTACGGTAATAGCTGACTCACCCAGCGCAGGTCCTTTTCTGAAATAAACCTTCAATTTCCAGCAACCGCTCTTCCCGATGCCACCGTCGTTACCACTCTTCATGTCTGCGGCTCCCTTGCTTTTTCCCACGTTTCCATCGGCCGAAATGTCATAGGTAACAAATGTATGTACATATATAGTTTTAGCACTATCGCAATATGCGGGGGCATGCTCCAGAACTAAACCTAGGAGTAGGCAGGAACTCCGGCGGGAGGGAGGCTTAGTCCCGTTGTTAACAAAAATTATGGTTCACGCGGTTCAAAATACATTACCACCACAGTGCCCCGTATCTTGCGATAGCGCCTAGTTTTTTATTACTGATGATTTCTACTAATGAACTTCTATGCATGTATGTCATGTTGACGCGATACTCTCGGAGCAAGCACAACACTTTACCCGGCCGTTCACGGTACTTTTTGTTCGATTGCGATTCTTTGTTTTCTTGCCTCTCACATATACTGGTATTGACTAAGTAGGTCGTTGTGCCTTTCGCCGTCATCACAGGTTTCTATCTATTATTCCGTCCATTAATAAATCTTATCACATCAGCTTTTTTCGATCACTTTTCATGGCCACTCAATGTCGTACACACCTTGTCAAGGCAATATGTGACGCCGGCGCGGGCGAAGCGGAGGCGGCCTGACGGCCAGTCGCAGTCTTCTCAGTCGCCGAGGGGGGTCTTCTTCGGCCTGGTCGTCGATATACAGCGCGTGAAGTCTGACAAATGGTGCAAATGTCCTTGGCGCTTATCGCCCTCCAAATCGCCTTCCTTCTCGTGCGCGCGCAAGTCCTACCTTTGCCCACATCTTTATTACCTCATCATTACCTGACAAATTTACGACCCCAACGTATTGCGGGAGGTGTCGCAATGCCGAGAATCCCCCAGTGTTCAGTTCTTTGGTGAGAAAGATCCCTCACCGGGTGGCATCCGGTGGCGAAAGAAGTGCATTTGGGTGTAGCCAGTCGTGAAGGGGCGAGCTGGCGAACGATTGTCTGGTCACACCCGTGTGCCATCTTTCAGCACCACCTCATTGTCATCGCTGCGTCTCCGTCTGGTGGTCGACTATTTCGACGACGTTTTGCTGTCGCTAACTTACGACCCATTGGACGCGAATACATAGTGCAAATCAAGGCATCATTCGATGCTCGTAAAAAGCAACGTCACCATTTTAGCGGAATCGTAAAAGTACGGTAGCGCAAGAAACTGTGCGCGGTAGCTGGGGCGTGCGCGCTCGTTACTGTCGTTTGCGGAGGGCGAGGAGGAGTTTCGGAGAAGGCAAACTGACTGCTGAACCGTATGCTCGTAAATCCAATGTTTACTCAAGTGAGATAATGTGGTATGAGTCTAATGCACCTAATACTATGTTCATGGAATGCAACCAGAAGTCGTAAAGAAGGAAAGCGCAGCTGGAGAAATGTGTGAGCTATGTAGAACTAAAACTCACGCTTCAGGGACGACTGTGGCCAAGGTTTTGATGGTTTTAAGCTTTCCGTGGGAGGACCACTTTGCATTTAAGTCTGCCCACGCAGTTGCAAAAACGGTATTGGGAACCTACGGAAGCTCTCTATTCAAAGAGGAGCAGCTTCGGCTCGGCCGTCGATGTGAAGGCAACTCTGATTAGCGACTGGGAGAACTGCCTTTCTATAGGTTATTTTTTGTCAGAAGTTCGAGAATCAATTTTCCTAAAAGGAAGTCAAAAAAGGCTCTCTGCTCTAGGCTAACCCGAGGACTAATCTTTAAAACAAAGGGTACGTCCAGAGCCGCAAGCTCATATACAACATAAAGCTGATTAAAAATATTGTTCTCCCTGGCTTACTGAAAATTAAAAAAACGTTTTTTTTTTAGAAAATTTTCAAGTGGCAAAATTTCCTGGTTTTGTGAGATTCACCTGATTTCTCTGCACCATGTATAGAAATCACACTATAGTATGATATATGCTTGCGAATCTATTGTCTAGTTTTTTGTTATATTTGTTGTGAATTGTCTCACGCAACGTAATACTCAACAGTAAACAATGGACAATAAAGTCAATCTTCGCGGAAACAGTGAAGGAAAGGCTTCTTTTAATGAGCTTGACTTTTCTATAAGTGAGCAAAATTTTCAAAAGCGCCTTGCCTTATCATCTCTTCTAAGGAATCACCTTTTAGCTCAGTCTCCAGAGAAATTTTGATTATCCAGGTGGCAATATGAGCGTTGGCTGCTTATCATTTCGTCTACGTGAAATCACTGTCAGCCAAAATCTCTCTGAATTCATGCAGAGTTGGGAATGGCCAATAATTATAAAAATATTAATAAGTTGGTAAAAGGAATTCTTAGCCACTGTATCATGACCTGATTAACAGTGGAACACTAACAAACGCTTCCACCTTTTTTATTATATAATTTTTGCTTTTTTCATCCAATTTATATCCTATCAATTAACTTCAATGCATGCTCCTTTTCAGAATAAATTTGTATGCCAGTTCAAGGTTTTCTCTCCTCTTTCCCCTGAATTTTATTTCGCCAATACCAACTCAGTGATGAGCTCCGGGATTGGCGAAATAATAAGGTTCGCCCGTGAGGAAGGAGCGAAGTGAGCTTGTTTGCAAAGCTTTTGCCTTTCTTAGTTATCCATCCACTCTCTCGAAGACGGCTTCACACTTTCTGCAGGAATATTCGCTGTCTTAATTTTGTTGCCTTTTCATATATCAACAACATGATAAAGGTTAATCAGAAGGTTCAAGGTGGGCTGTAACCTGCGTCATTCATAGGCCTTTATTTCCGATTATTCCGAGGCCTTCTTTGACCATAGAAGAGCTTCTGAAAATTAAAGAGAGTTTCTGAAGGAGGTCGGAATTGATGCAGCTCAGAAGGGGTTTTCTTATGAGCATTGTTGAATAAACATGAGTATTTTGCAACTCTTAGTGGGATATTAGATGAATTGTTAGAAGTAGGGAATACCTAGCATCTAAAAACTCCGGCTCCGATTCCAAAGGTTTGCTTGTGTTCGCCTGGAAGTGAGTTATCCCTAGCGTCATCCAGCGACTGAAATCAAATATAGATGTTTTTTTTCCAACCACTATGCGGCCTTTAGCACGCCTCCACTTGCTCCAAAGTGTAAATCGTCTTTGATTCAACTTTTTCCCCTTTCGCCATTTCCTTTTTCTCTTTTTTGACTGGAGATCTTCCTACCATCCGTTTTAGATCATGCGATCAAGTAATGTAATAGCGCACCTAAGTATGCACCTAATAAAAAAATAAGTAAATATTGTTTCCATGATGTTAAGAGGCTGCTTGCCAATAACTGCGCTCTTGCGAATTCGTAATTCTCTACTGAGCCTTGTTTTCACCAGTGATTTTCCAGACTGCACCTACTCATCGTTCTCCGTACAACACTCTGTGCGGTAATAAATAATCGGCAATTTCGAATCGTTTATGGTTGTTTTTACGCCCATGGTGGCCCGATTTCGCACCTCTTCACAACTATCAATTAGACGCCGAAGCGAAACGCTGCAAAGGAGCGAAAAGCAGCGAGGCAATCGCGAAGTGCGACTGCCGGAACGCCGTGGCCGTAACGCCATGGCGGAGAGGAGCCGCTGCTCACCCATCTGATTAGGACATGATAGATGACATGATAATTATATAGATGCGGTTGGAGCGGTTCGCTAGCAAAGGGCGAGCCGCTGACAACATTGGTTATCGCAGCGGTCAACGAGATCGTATCCTTCGTCGATCACACCTCATCGTCGAGTTCCTCGGGCAAGACCAGCCGCGAAGATAACGCGCTCCATTGCCACCGGCACGCGCTGGCCTCTCGTCGAGCCGCTATCGCACAGGTCATGACTTTCACAAGTTCTTAATCTTGTTACCGACAACAAACGGCTTAGAGAATTTCGCGCTCAGTTTCCATCTCATTTTTTATGGGGTTCTTGCGATCGTGGGAAAATCACCCTGCAAGCTGTAAATCACGTAGTTTTTGTCACTAATATGTGAACAAGACAGCCGCAAACCGCCTTGAAGGAGCGACAAATGTGTCGGACGGGAACGGATTGGAACAAGATAAACACACGGTTCGCCGGACGACCGCGACACCGCAACGAAGTCCACGCGCATGGAGGCGATGGGAATCTCGAGCGAAACCTGGAAAAGGGTATGTGAGCTTTGTGGACGGCCTGGAACAACTGGAGAATTTCAAAATTGTAGATAAAAGCAAGGAAAGCATTTGTCGCTGATCATTCCCTTTTTGGGATGCGGCAGGCTTACTACTTCGATTGAATACTCGTAAGGGGGGTTTGAATGCGATTTGGCCTATACATAAAATGGTTGGCCTGGGCGATGCACGACCCAGGACTCAATCCCGGACCGTGGTAAGCGTACCGCTTGCTATTACCCCACTTCCGCCGCAAAAGTTGTAGATACACAGGAAAATATTTCACTGCTTAAAACGTGAGAGAATGCCTGGTATGAGATACAAACTGTGAGGGTGATTTGTCTTCCCTTCATCACCTACGGAGGCCAATTCAAGTTGCTGGATGCAGGGACTATGGAGTAGCCATTTCTTTCAGTGAAAGGTTCTCTTCGCAATTGAGAGGTGGTTATCTTACGAGTATGGTCAATTTTTTACGCGCTCCACCCACAGCTTAAGTCTGGGTTTTGCCTTTTGGCAGGAGAACATGCTGTCCTAGCATTTACATTTCTTTAACCAGCTCCGCAAAGTTTGGAACGTTGCTTCTCATATCAGCCTATCGGGGACGAATGATATGAGCACTCAGCAGAAGCTATGCCATATTCGATCGAGCTTTCTCTAACTCCAAGAGCAGCTGGCTTACGGTGCGTACAGACTCTTCTTGTACTCGACGTTCCTCATTATCGCTCCTACACCTTCGTGCCTGCTTGTTATAACTCTGACGCTACCGACGTGGCCATTATGGCCACTTGTGGCACTGAGATAAATCCTCTTCTAGAGTGGATTTGATGGCATCCCTGAAGATCAGATAGAGCTTTTTCTAACAGCGCTATCGCAATATAGGGGCATAGCCAAGACTACCCCTGGGAGGGGTAGCAAATCTGAGGAAGAGGAAAGTGCTCATACTCCTAACATCTCCTTCCCTGTCCAAAGCCTAGTCCCATTTTCAACATTGGTACCACAAGCCCCCGTATCTCGCGATAGCCCCTTTTAAACTTTAAGAGCTGCTAGCTTATGGCGCATATATGGGCAATACATATTATCCACACTCATTGCTTGTGCCTGTCGTCACAGACAAGATTCGATGGTTCGCAGCAGACGTAATACCTGACGAGTTTCGCTGCCGCTGTGGTCACGCTATTTCGCCTTTGGCTCTGCTCCATTGTGGACCTTAACACCCCTGCAATTCACCTGGTTGTAGCTCCTTTCAATCTTGCCTCTTGAAAGAAGTGAGCTTGGACGGTATTTCGTGTCATGAGATCAGCGATCTCGTGTTGTGAGATCAGCGATCTCATGGGGCCTCCCTTAACAATCCTACATTCACCATCTATTAGAACTAGCTTCTCTGGACGAGATCGATTCCTCTTTGGTAGACCTCGCATAGATCGGTGTCACAGTTTTCCAGCGAATCGTGGGGTACGAGCGATGTACCAGCTTCTCGAAAGTGTGTGAGAGTGGCAAGAGTCCATCTCACTAGCAAGTTGACTCTCGACACTTCTTCAAGCTCTGATGCCCTCGCGAGCTTGAGAAAGTAGCGAGAGTCGCTTGTAACGCATCGCTTGTACCCGGCGACTCGCTGCATTCGCAAAGTCTGACACCGGCCGTGCTGACAGAACTGCGCGCTACTTCCAGTAAAGGACGAAGCGTTTGTCGTTGATCAATCCCTTTTTGGGATGCGGCACGCATTCTACTTTTATATGTACATTCGTAGTGGCGTTTGAATGGGATGTGGCCTATACAATGACTTGCGAGGGCCAGCCTATGTACAAGTCAGTGTTATTATCCTCCCAGACAAGTCTGGTACCAATTAACCGATCCCGGAGGGATGGAATGCTTAGTTGGGCCGGGCGACTCACGACCTAGGACTCGATTCCCGGACCGCTCTCGTAGTGAGCGTGCCACTTGCCGCTACACCACTTCCGACCCTACTGACTCTTTTGCGGCCTTTAAACACATTTGTGCGACTAGAGCGTTAATAAGCCGGCTAGAAATGACGGTGGTGCTACCGCGGACAGGTGATCAAACCCTTGATAGGATCTTCTGCAGGGATCCATGAGGGGCCAACTATGGGATCGTGGGTCAAAACTATACGATTAGGAGGCTTGGCTATCAGAATAAAAACACTGAGTTGTTCAACAGTTGTCCCAAAAAGGTTTCATTGAAAGGCCACTACAATTTTGAGCAAAACAAGAATGCTTGTCGCATGCCAGAAAAAGACTGACCTACCACGAACACTCTATCTCCTATCCCTTTCTAAAATGTTAGGTTGGTCAAAAAGTATCCGCCGTTTTGCACCTCGATTAGTCCCCTGCATTTTTGATAGTTTCTTTCGCAGCTATTCAAACAGCTTGGGTGGCATCTTATAGAGGAAGATCGGCCCTTTCATATTCATACGGAGGTTTGAGGTAATTCCGAGAACATTTGTCGTTTTACCCTCCTTTTAAGGATAAGCAAGATCGTAATTTTCGATTGTTGCCACTTCATGTCTTCAAGCTTGGAATAGACACGCTAGGGCCAGCTCGTAATATGGCGACTGCATTTAGAAGGAGTGCTGCTAGGAAACGCATAGCGCAAGATTAGCTCGGCAGGTTGGGCCTGGAGAAATAAAGCTCGAAAGTGATGCGCGTAGTATAAGGAGTGCCCTCAATGTACGGGTTGTAAAAAAGAAATGAACGAAGCTTATCACTGATTCCCAGCTACAATTGTGGTATTAGAGGTTTGGTCTCTGACGGCACCGAACTCAGCCTGGTGGACGCTGTGAGAAAGCAGGAAAAATGCCGTCAATCTATTCACCGGAGTAGCCTGTGCTGGCATCTTTAGCAGTTGCGACGAGCGTGGAGGTGTGCGCTTGGACTCTTCCTTGCAACTGAGGAACAGCTTTTGAGATGAGTAGTGTGGAGTAAGACTATGCTTCCGCACGCTAACAGTGAAAGGTTTACCAAACATACGGACGAAACCAAGCTGCCTTGGAACGCTGCTAAGCCTGAAGCGCCTCCAATAAGTAACTTCCCCAATTTTCAATGGCCTAGCTCATTTCAGAGTGAGAGAATTGACTCAATCGACGACTGCCGAGTCGTAAAGAGTAGAACATAATACACAGGAAACTACGGGACTGATAGTCTCCTTAGGAGAAACTGAAGTCCAGTCCTTCACCACGATAGCGCTAAATCGCTCACCGCAAAATACGCTCTGTAGAATCTGCTCAGAGATGGCTCAGAAGTTCTTTTGCTATCCTTTATATAGTTCAGGAACATCTTTCACGAACCACCGATTCCCCGCTTTCAACACAGTTCTTGGAGGAGAAATCGCGTTGAGAAATGGGGCATGTCAAATGCGCCTTCCTACAGCTTTTAGACTGTAATGAATTAAAGAGCTTTAGGAAGGAAATTTCTTAGAGTGGATCTGATTGAGAACAATCTGCTGGACATAGCAGTTTTTATTTCAAACGAAAAGACTGCGTTTGAGCAAAGTTGTGGTGCTTCAAAATTAGGGGGTCAAAACGGCGGATACTTTTTGACCGACCTAATACTATGTAATGCCAAGGAAGGTACTGATTTTAAAATCACAGAAACACTCAGTATGCCTCCTACTATTCTCTTTCTTTGCGTTCCATTCCTCTTTATCTGCTTTTTTGTGCTTTCTTTCCTTTCGTTTCTTCTTTTTTTTCTCTTGAACTGGGATAATGCTATATTCGATTCCTTTTGTGGTACCCTTGTTTCAGAACACCAGAATCGAGTGCGGACCACACACTAGACGTGACGACGACTCCAAAGCAAATTCGGTAAGTAGAGGTTCATAGTGATAGCTGATAGCGACACATGATAGTTGTAACTAGTGCCAACCGAAAGAATACACCTATAGCTGGCTAATCATGCCATTGGCAGAGAACACTTACATTTTGTGGAGGGTCGTCATTTGCGGTGTGTGGTCTGCACTCGACGCTCTTCTTGTTTTGTGAAATAAAGGCCATATGGCTCGACTTGAAATGCGTTCGAAATTTACCAGGGGAAAGAAGTAAGATTACGATAATCACTGTAAGTTTGAGATGCAGGTGGGGTAGTTTCAAGAAATGACGAAGATTTGAGAAAAGAACCAGACTGCAGTAAGAGTTTGACAAATGACGAATGACGTTTGAATAGCGCGGTCACTCGTACAGCGTTGAACACTCGACGGGCGTTCAGATTTTAAAGGTCATTTGAAATACTATGTACTGCCTACATAGCTCAGTACCAATCATTGGACCGGTAGGGATGGAACGCTAGATGTGTGAGTTGGGTAGGACGCCCTCTCCTCACTACTTCGTGTTAACCCTGGCTATAATTATAGGCAGTTTTCGGTCGGCTAACATTCACAGGATGGAGCTAGCAGTGATTGGGGAGTTTAAGTTATTATAATTGGTTGTCCCATAAGTAGTGTTGATTTTTTTCCAAACAGAAAATTTTCTTCAGAATCCAAATCCAATTAAGGTTTTACATCAACTGTATACCATTCGAAAGGGGATTGTCTGCTCTGCAGAATATTTTGCTTAACTTTCACATCCATTACAGAATTATTGAATTTTAGTCCCGCGAAGTAGGAGATCCAGTCGACGAAAATAGCTAAACCGACAACTCTGTTCCCCTAAGAGGAATCACTCAATGATTGATCATCGGTTTAGTCACAGCCTCTCCCAAATATTCCACTATTAGGCTTTCCATCAAGACGCGTCGCACCTTCTCCGAACTTGGTTTTTCTACCAGAACTCAACGGTCGACCACCCTTTTTGGAATCTAGCTCAAATTTTTTTTACACCCAAGACAGTGAAAAACTAGTGGAATGTTGCGAACAAGTCATGACTAAGTTAAGAATGTATGCCTGGTTGATTTCCTTGCCTTCTTATTGGTCTTTTTCAAATTAATGTGGTCACTTTCGTGGACAGAACACCTCACGAAGGTCTAAAATTCGATCTAATTCAGAACAAATATAAAAACAAAACAAATATTCGTATGTAGCAGAGAAGGTGCTCTCTAATGATTATCACTTGTTATAAAAGAACATTGATTAAGAGGAATAATCTCACCAGGGAATGTTTTGAATTCCCATGAACTTTGAAAGGAGGCCTAGGTGCATCGATAGAGTCATGGACGCTGAGTACTATGGACACTAAAACTGCTACGTGAACTTTGCTAGAATGTTGTGAGCCTTTAAACTTGCAAAAGAACGCTGATGATGAGGTGCAGTCTATATGAGAACAAGGTTGCTTTTTTGCCTGGAATATGTTCTAAATTGGTAATGGATGCAAATGATGCGATTATGAATATGGGTCTCATTCTTTGCACAGAGCCACGGCGACTGTGATTCCTTCAGGTAAGTTCGCCTCAGTGACGTTTTTTGCC
>MU868561.1:37802-49729 GCA_036418205.1 Ostertagia ostertagi
ATAGCTGATAGTTGGTAAATGATAGTTGTAATTAGTGACAACTGATAGAATACAACTGCAACAGGCTAATCATTTCATTGGCAGAAAACATTTACATTTTGTGGAGGCCGTCGTCATTTGTGGTGTGTGGTCTGCACTCGACGCTCTTCTCGTTTTGTGAAATAAAGGCCATATGGCTCGACTTGAAATGCGTTCGAAATTTACCAGGGGAAAGAAGTAAGATTACGATAATCACTGTAAGTTTGAGATGCAGGTGGGGTAGTTTCAAGAAATGACGAAGATTTGAGAAAAGAACCAGACTGCAGTAAGAGTTTGACAAATGACGAATGACGTTTGAATAGCGCGGTCACTCGTACAGCGTTGAACCGTGCACTCGACGGGCGTTCAGATTCATAAGGTCATTTGAATACTATGTACTGCCTACATAGCTCAGTACCAATCATTGGACCGGTAGGGATGGAACGCTAGATGTGTGAGTTGTGGTAAGACGCCCTCTTCTCACTACTTGGTATTAACCCTGGCTATAATTATAGGCAGTTTTCGGTCGGCTAACATTCACAGGATGGAGCTAGCAGTGATTGGGGAGTTTAAGTTATTATAATTGGTTGTCCCATAAGTAGTGTTGATTTTTTTCCAAACAGAAAATTTTCTTCAGAATCCAAATCCAATCAAGGTTTTACATCAACTGTATACCATTCGAAAGGGGAATTGTCTGCTCTACAGAAATATTTTGCTTAACTTTCACATCCATTACAGAATTATTGAATTTTAGTCCCGCGAAGTAGGAGATCCAGTCGACGAAAATAGCTAAACCGACAACTCTGTTCCCCTAAGAGGAATCACTCAATGATTGATCATCGGTTTAGTCACAGCCTCTCCTAAACATTCCACTATTAGGTTTCCAACAAGTCGCGTCGCTCCTTTTCCAGACTTGGTTTTCAACCAGAACTCGACGGTCGAGCACCATTACCTGAGATCTAGGTCGAAATTTTTTTACAGCCGAGACATTGAAAAACTAGTAGAATTTGAAGAACAAGTCATGACTAAGTTAGGAATGTACGCCTGGTTGATTTTCTCATCTTCTCAGGATAATTTTTTTCAAAGAAATGCGGTCACTTTCGTGGACAAAGCACCTTACGAAACCCTAAAATTCGAGCTAATTCCTAACAAACATAAAAACAAAACAAATGAGCGAATGTAGCAGAGAAGGTGCTCTCAATGATTATCACTTGTTATAAAAGAACATTGATTAAGAGGAATAATCTCACCAGGGAATGTTTTGAATTCCCATGGAACTTTGAAAGGAGACCTAGGTGCATCGATAGAGTCTTGGACGCTGATTACAAATATGGACACTAAAACTGCTACGTGAACTTTGTAAGAAAGTTGTGAGCCTTAAAAGTTGCAAAAGAACGCTAATGATGAGGTGCAACCTATGTGGAAACACGGTTGCTTTTTGCCTGGAACTTGTTCTATAAGGTAAATGGGTGCCCTGATTTACGAATATGAGACTCGTTTTTGGCGCAGAGCCACGGCGACTGTGATTCCACCAGGTAAGCTCGCCTCAGTAACGTTTTTTGCCAACTTTGAAGGCTCATAACTTTCTTAGGAAGTTCACGTAGCAGTTTTAGTGTCCATATTTGTAATCAGCGTTCAAGACTCTATCGATACATCTAGGTCTCCTTCCAAAGTTCCATGGGAAGTTCAAAGCACTTCCTGGTCGTTGAAAAATCGCAACGGCTCATCGGTTAGAGAGAAAAACCGAATTCTAAAAAACGGCAAATTCGTTTCGACACCCTAATACTCAGAAGAGGTCATGGATAAGTAGAGGATACGTCATTGATTGATTTCTCCTAAGGGGAGATAGAGTTAGGGATGGTTGTCGGTTCGGCTGATTTCCGTCGGCTTTACTTCCCTCTTCGCTGACCTAAAATTAAAAGCCTTAAATTTAGAAACCTTGCAATGCATGGGGGAGAAAAACATAGTATCTTGTAGAGCAGACAATTCTCTTTCGAATGGTATATGAGTCGCTGTAAAAGCTTGAAGGTTTAAGAAAAAAATTTCTGTTTGAAAAAAAGCGACACTACTTATGGGACAACCTAATACATTGCTTGAAGGGTTCACGATAAGAACGAAAAGAACAAAAAATTGAGTTAGCTTTGGTAAACGATTCGAAAATCCGGAAGGACTATTACGCGTTCGAATTGCCGCCGTACATCTGTCACAAATGCTGGCGGCAGGAACGCTTCCACTTGGTTCACGGAGTGCTGTCACTAGAAACTTTTTCGACCTTTTGACTTATTCCACTATCACCTCAAACTCCTACTGCAAGCCATTCTATCGACCGTTTTGCCTCTATTCTCTGAAATCGCACGCTTCAACCCAGCTCTTTAAACGAGTCGCCTAATAGGTGGCCGCGTCGAGGCACACTTCTTTCCATGCCGCGCCTCTGGCTACGTGCGGCGTATCTCCGACCGTCCATAGAGTGTGGTTTCCATAAGTTTATTTCTCTTCGAAAGAATCTTCGTACTTCGTCTTTGGTGATCGCAAATGACATATTCATAATGGGGAGGATGCAAGAATTCTCTGGGAAGAATCCCTCTAAGTGCTTTCGGGAACCTTGGTCTCTCAATGAGATAGTGCTACTACTCGATAAATGCCTCAAAACAACAATGCATTATATGGGTTGGCGCACCCGAGAGACCTAAATGAAAATCAACTACTTGTGCCCTCCAGGGCATGGAAAAGGTCTGGGACGGTAGTAAAGTGCCCTAGACTGGCAGTCAAATGTGGTGATTTACATCCATTGGCGAGGAGTAGAGAACGTGGAAACATGGACATGACCCTCGTTGAAACCGCGAGCCTCGCCACCCGACCTGCAAAACTTGCAACTCTCTCGGAATTGAGCCCTGGATGGTAGGGCTCATAGGCTGGTTTTTTGCCACTGCACCAGGGATCACTCGACCACAACACTGGAAGAGATGTTGATGAAAGGTATGCAATGGATGTTGCTTGCAAGTCTTAGTCTCCAAGCGGTGCTGATCCAGCAAGCCTTGCCAGCGGCAGCGTGGAACGTCCCCATTGATCCAATGGCGGTTTGCCATAGGCGAAGTGGTGAGCATCCACCACGTTGCTTGCAAAAGTCGCGTCACACACGGGTTTGAACCTTCGGTGCATCGTCCCATGAGCGGCATCGCTACCACTGCACTATGGAGCCCTTCTTATTGACGGTGAAAGAATTCTAGAGGAAAGGCAATAACCCACAAAAGTTGCAAAGATTTTGACATCTAGTAGTATCGATCCCGTGGCCGGCTCAACACAAACGTGGACCGCAGGCGCTACACCATTGACGGATCAATGCAAGTTGCTTCCCTTTCCCTTTTCAACTTACTGCGTTGACCCACACAGCCTGGCTGTTTGGAGATGGCCATCTCTAAAAAGTCCTCCGGAGGACTTTTTAGAGATGAAGTGGCAGCATGTTTGCGCCCCTCCACCGCGCGCGCACTATTTCCTTTTCCTCTGCCGCCATCGCTGTTAGTTTATAAATGACCACCCTGCTAATCCTCTTACTAGCACGTGATGTCATCACCCCAACTTCCAAGTAAGTTCGAACTCACTTCGACCATTCCGACGGGGAATCTTCGGAGGGGTTCCAGAGGTGCTCTACGCATCTTTTAGGGAGACATGGATGGAAGCCATGACCAAGTTACCACGAGCTCATGGTCACATGGTAACTAGCAGTTGAGGCCACTTTACTACCGTCCCTGAGCGCTGAGATAACCTATGTCATCATAGCTCTTGGTATGATCAGTCGCTGGAGTAAGCCATGATCATATCGGACTAGTAAGCATGGCGTTAAAAATCGGATATGCATCTTTTCATTCACGAGGAAAAGCCACATTCTTTTTGTGAGCATTCGCGTGGCAGCGACTCCAACTTATGGCTTCCTATCCACCTTTTCTTGCCGCTTAGTTACCATTCGCAAGTCCCCACCTTTCACTATACCATTATGCCCCTCATCTTTCCTCCCTTACATCATCCTTACTACAGCCATTTGCTATCGCACGCTCTGGAGTTAATGCAGTAGCCTTCCTGTTGGCCTTAACGAATAATGTAAGAGCCCACATAAGTGTAAAAATGCATGGACGACTGGAACTCGTGTTAGGCCAATGTCAAATTCACGAATCGAGCGATTCCCTGGCATCCGTGGTCATGATGCGATACCAGCGAATCGCAATGAGACGTTGCTAGCGCCCATTCGAGGAGCTTTACGATCAGTGGCACGACAGATGGCAGGGCAACTATAGTTTATCACTGCCAAAACTTCTGCTTGCTTCATTACACATGTAGCGGGAGAAGACAACTCGACAGTGAGTTTGATGCCTCCCAGGCAGATGTCAGACTTTGCGAATTGAGCGATTCGCTAGTGTTCCAGTCGCGTCACGGCCAGCGAATCGCTCAAGTCTGACTCGGTCCCACTTGGCTAGTTTTCCTTATTCAGTAAAGACTGCCTCCTCAACGGAGTGTTCCTCAACAATGAAATTGCACTGGTGGAATTGAGCAGCTATATGGAAATCCAGGACAAAATGCGGACGTTTTAGACAGCGAAAGCAAGCATCACGTCTAAATAAGGTTCCACAAAACAAACAAACAGCAAAATGACTAAGACTTTTATTCCTTGCGACATGGTTCGTTTTCTTGTGAAATAACTGCTATTTAAGCACATAAACCTTTCAAATGAACCTTTTAGTAGACAACTTATCACACTTTCAATCACGCAATAGAACGAACCTTAACATCGTCTTTTGAACAAAAAAGGTGCTTTAGAATCTAGTTTTTGAACTCGTACATGATCACATATCATGACGGGGTGTGGTATGACCAATGCCATACTCTGCGAATCGAGAGGTTCGCTAGTGTCTACCAGGGTGAGTAACGGTCGAGGAATTCCTCGACCATCGCTCTCTGCTGTGCGAGAGTAGAGCCGATAGTGAATGTACGCGCGGAGAGCACAGACGGCTCGCGGGTGGCGAGAGTGAATATCCGCGCGCGAGAACGTAAAGGATCAGGCGAAAATCCTCGACGTGCCGTTGAGGAATCCTCAAGCAATATTCACCCTGGCGTCTACTTCTCGTCGCGGCCAGAGATCGCTCGATTGGCTGATACCGCAACGCGACCGCGGACGCTAGCGATTCACTCGATTCGCAAAGTCTGACATCGGCCTATTATTACTGACCAGTGCTGCTCCTTCAGCAGGTGGATAGGTAATAATAATAATCGAATGTGCAACCACAGCCACGACAGCACCGGAACAAGTATAGCAACAGCCTTATAGTATTATACAAATCATGTTGAGCTAAAATTGCCTCTATGGTCCTCTACTCGATGAAACTGATGCCGGCTATTCTTAGAAAGGAAATTACTCTTGCTGCAAAACACTGTTGCGCTTCATCCTGTTACATATAGAATTCCCAAGAGGTTATGCCATCGGCAAGAAACAACATATGCCTACAAGCAAATCTCTCGGCATGGCAGCAGCACTCGAACAAATCCCAATTACACTTTGCAGGATAAGCCATGGTGCCGAGGTGATTCAAAAATACACGAATTACCTTCCCCGATCGGAGGTTTCACAACCCATGGCTAGTTTCGCCTGCAGCAGTAAGAACCCGGTCAAACTGAACGAACTCCGGAAAAAGTAGTGGATCCACAAAGGGGAACACAAGGTCAGTGCCGGAATACGCGACGATAAGTCGCTGAAAGACGTACAGATCAAGAATTTCCACGAGCTACCTTCATCTCCTCCATGTATGGGTACGTTTTACTTCTTTGGATTAGCAAGCTTGTGGCTAGACTTTTCAGGCCGATGTCAGACTTTGCGAATCGATCGGCGCTACGAGCAATTCGCTAGCGTACGCGGTTGCGTTGCGATGCTAGCAAATCGTTCGGTTCGCGGAGTATGACATCGACCTTATAGTGGTCAAATTTTACAACCCCTAAGTCAGATGAGATGCCCTCTCTTTCTACAGTACATAACCTTCAGATTTCACGAAATTGGATTGTTGTTATAATTAGAGCGTATAAGAAAAAGTCTTGAGCTCATTCCATTCGCAACACCTCTTCGAGTCAAAATTAGCCTAGGAAGAACGTTGGAATGATTTCTTGAGCTGACAAAAAATACACAACAGCCGCTAATCAAAACGGCAGCCCGGAGTCAGCAATGTGGCTGAGAAAGTCCTTCTGTAGCGTTTCCGAGAGCACCTTTATTGGATTGTTCTCCAACTCCTCAGCGTCCACTGTTATCTTACGAGCATGCCAGATTTTCCAACCTAATCGCACTCCCTGAAAAAAGATATGTACCCTGTGTTTTGGAAAACCAGAAGCGTGCAAGTGCACAATACACAATAGCTGATGACGACTTCCAAGTGAATCTGATAACTGTGATTCATAGTGATATCTGATACATAGTGAATGAGAGCTGTAATTAGTGACAACTGATAGAATACAACTGGAAAAGGCTAATTATTTCAAATTCCGTATAACCTGAAAAGTCATCTGGAGATTCAGGGTCAAGTTTGGGAGGTCAAGGTACGAATACACATCAGACGAATGGAGTCCATCCACTGTGCACGGGGCTTGCGCCGAAATTGGGGTAGACGAGAACACTCGTCAGGATTATCCCAGAAACCGTAGGAAATGGTAAAGGTGTGCTGTGTTGCCAAAGCGGAAGGTTCTCAGGTGGGAGGTGCTTACTGAGAAAGTTCACAACCCGGTCATAAGAGAGCCTACGAAGGAAAAAACTTGGTATGAAAGATCAACACATTGGTGTACAGAGGGATATGACAAGGTTAATGTTGGGTGCACAGAAGTGGGCGGTGTTACTCATAAAACTTATACTTGACTGTATATCGTGGCCGAGATTGCCAGAGACCGCGAAAAAAATCTGGGTTATCAGAGCTGGCCAGTTTTATCAGAATCTGAACATTTCAAGGCCCTGAACAGTTAAACAGGTGGTTGGGCTCATCATACTTGAAGCACTGCCTAGCAATCGGCTTTACGACCGTTTATGTACCACCCCCAGTTGTGTGGTCTGTCCGATCAGCAGGGTTGGTGATTGCAACATTTCAGGAGTGGTTTACAGAATCATTTTCCACTTGTGGGGACGAGATATATCGCTGAGACGGCAAGACTGCTTCGTGCTTCGTGTACGTGTAAAGGAGCACATAAAGGACAAAAATAAGTCTTGCTCATCAACTGCTTCAGGAGCCCTCAGGGCTCAGGCTCAATGTGTCCTGGAAAATAAACCGAGACCGACCCGATTTTGACTTCACAGTGAAGATCTTGGCCCAAGAATCAGAAACATCTGCATGAAAAACCCTCGAGATATTTGGAATGCACGTCGGTAGCCATAAAACGAATCAGAGGAAGGAAGGCCTCATGATAACGAGGCAGTTAAGACCTTATATAAGATTGGCCTTCCAGTAGTCCCTCCCCAGTAGTGACTTTCATATGGAAAGAGTCCGCATTGAAAGCCGGTGCTGCTTGGTCGTGGCTTTGGAAAGAGTCGGACTAGATAGGGTGAGTTGTCCAACTCGTGGCTCACTGATGTTATGTCAGATCTAGAAATTCTATAGGGCAGCGGCGACGTTTGATCGGGTTCTCATTAATTGGCTAGACCTTTTGCAGGCTCTGACGAAGGCGAACCCACCGAAACCTTAGCCGATAAAGCATTTTTGACAACCTAGTGTAGTCTTCAATGAAGAAATTTGAAACTATAAGCAGAGTCATCAGGGCGGGAGCATCGAGTAAGTCTGTCTGCCACTTCCTACTATCTTGTCAGAGTGTCGTATGATGCGCGCCCACTGACGCTGGCCCCATGTTCCCTACATACTCGAAAGAACAAACCGAGGTTGTGCTGACGGCAAGATATACTCATTGTCAGTGGCGTTATAATGAAAGAAACAATTTGTGGTTCGTGTGTTAGGACACATATTCGGGCATTTAGTCAAGCACTTGGTTTCATCATTGCGCAGTAAGTACTACTTTTTCATTTCTATAAAGATTCTATGTTACCTTGGCGATCATGACGAGAGAGATGATTGTGACCAGACGGGAGCAGGTCTCTATTAGCCTTGACGGCGGTTCCCCCAGTCGCCTCACAGAGAGACCCAAACAAACTGGAGCATCTGTAATTCAGCACTTGAAGGCAAGGTTAGTGATAACTAGTCGAAATTCAGCTTTCCTCTGTCAAATTTGTAGTGGTACGCAAGCGAGGAGCATGTGATTGGCGGGGTGGTTTACCGAGGATCAAGTGCGGGTGCTAGGGACGGAGCATTGGCGCCGCCCTGGAAATTCTAATTTTGGACTTCATTAAGGGTTTTTCATGCTTTTTTCTTCACCTTCGATTCATTTTGCTCCCAGGACTTCATATTGAACAGAGAGCTCCCTCATTTATTTTGGAACCCCCTCATTGATTCACTTCCGTGTAGACGATTTTCAGTGATTTTTTAAGCCATGAAATATATTCCACGTATACTTATCTTTCCTGAATTTTTGGAATATTTTTCCCTTTTGGGACATATTCCGGGAAAAGAAGGTGTGGCTATTGGAGCTCGAAAAAGTACTTGTTGCTGCTGTATGGTCGGCTCATCAAGAAAAAAAAAGCGGAAGAGATCCTGTAGAAAATCAAGGATAAGACCCCTTTGGCAGTTTTTCCCAGAGCATTGTATAAACTGAAACAGGAGAAAGTCACGCCAAGGCCATCAGTATTGAGGCAAGAGGGGCGCAGACACCATCGCGGCACCACTTGTGAGTTGCACTTCTTGCGGATGGGCGGAGAGATGTAAGCCTCTACCACGTACCCTAGGAGGGCTACGTGATTGATTGAGCGCCCCTCCATGTTCTTTGCCGCAAACAGCTACAGCACAGACGATCAGCGAATGCCGCCGGGCTCAGCTCCAACTCAAGGAGGAAGTCCCTGATGCTAAGACTTGGACGGAGACGAGTGATTGAGCGAATTAGTGTGGTAGGAGCGTGGGATTGGGAGTTTTGTTTTGGACCACGCTGTCATGAGGCGCTGTTCCGGTGAAAGAGCGCAGCCTAGGGCATCAAATTGAGGCAGCTTAACCCTTTGACGACAATGCGGATTTGCACGTAGCGTGCTCGTGGGACCACGCCTCTTTTTGGCGCGCCCAACTCTCGCACAAAATGGGGCAAAATTGTCCCTAAAAGCAGTTTTTCTATCAAAATTTTGACTATGACAATAAACAAAATATGACTGCAGTCTTAAGCTTTATGATCATGTATTGTTGGAATTAGAAGTGGAAGTTTGGAAAGAAATCTCGGATTTCAAAGGGATGGTGTTTGAAAACTCTAGAAGTTCAAATGTACAGTAGAATTTTTGATATAGTTCAAACTCCTCCTTGTGTCTTAAGACTGTGAAAAGACGTAGAGGTCCTGATCTGTAATTCACCTTAAGCTTAATAATGTAAAACACTAGTTAATACATCGCCGAGCGAAGTGCCATATCCTAAAATTTCATATAAATTAGCTAGTAACAAACATTTCTGCAAAATATGCTAAACATAGGCGTAACGGAGCTTGCTTATAATTACTGATATGTTGAAAATGTTTTAAATGGGTAAAGAAGAAAATTTTAGGGTGGCACCCACCATTGGGTACCCCATTTGTTGCTGCGTTTGCTCTTTCCCTCGCACCACCATGATCAATAGGGATATTACCAAGAATCCCACTGCCGGCCACCGAGAGAGTACGACCCCTCCACCACTCAAGCTCAACCAAATACGACCCCTCCCCCCGTTGTACTTGTAGCAACATAGCGGTTGACCCTGCATTGGGGCACGTGCGGCGGTTGGATTGCGAGCACCAGACCTTAACAGCGCGCCCAGAGCGACGTCGTTACGGTGAAACTGGGCGACCATACTGATAAATCGTTCTATTTAGACCACCTTGGAGCCTGAAAAATGCGCATTCTGTGCGTTTGTGGACTGAGATACCTCCTATGCGGGAGGGGGAATACTTCCATTCAGGAAATGTGAAGTATTGGGAGTTGTTCGAAAAGCACTGAAGAAAGATGTCACTAATTCTGAATAAACCGTCAACTTACAAATCGAATTGGTGAGATTCCATGGAATGAGCGAATGATGCACGACTGAAACAATTCCGTCTTTTATCGCAACATTGTATTTATAAAACACTAGCTTTGATCCATGATGAGCATCGCTTAAAATAATTTGAACAAAATAAAAAGATAAAAAATCTGATGCCGATCAATTCCCTCTCGGTATGCGCCGCCTTTCTTCTTCCTCCCAAAATCGCAGTGGTTCTTGAATGCTGTTCAAACTTCATGTAATGCGAGAACTACCGGTCAAACTTCATGTAATGCGAGAACTACCGGGAGATGAACGGGTCAGTGTATAATATTTGTCATCCAGTAAAAAGGTTTTCCGGTAAACCGTCACTTTTTCAAAAATTTTGCGACCGCCCTGCCAATGAAGGGAGGGGGGGGGGGGGGGGGGGAGGGGTCTCGATGCGGCCCAAAAAAATCAGTCTCAGAAGGCTCCCTTAGTACGATCCTCCTTCCTCGTTCTCCGACACCACCCTCACCATCGTAGCTGATTCTATAGTATTTGATTCAGAGACCGTCCGACACAGTCCAACACCGCCCACTTTTCCCTCCAAAACGACCGTCGAGCGGGGGGAGGGGGAGGGGGTAAATTGGTACCATGAGGAGCCAATCCACCAATTTTGCCTAATTCTGACTACTTTCGTAGAACTTTCACCAGAGTTGTCTAAAAAACCTTTACGGTCTTCGTCGACCCCCTTTTCCATCATGATAACCTTGCTCAACCCTAAAATGCGTCTCTTCCCAAAATTACAATTGTGACTCCCTCGTGCGAATAGTGCGAACGGACAGGGAGGTTTGGTACCGAGTAATCAGTTTGAAAGAGCTGAACCGCTTAGTCGGATTAGGCTCAGGAGTTTACTACCTTGTGCCCCTCACCCCCTCCCCTTAATCCCAACCCTTTACATTAATGGATGCTTGGCCATAATCTATCGATAATATAAATGTAACAGTATCTAATTATATTGGTACATAATGAAATCTGTAGCAAACTGATTTATCACAGTGTACACATTTGAAAAAAAATATAATAAAATAAAATCATAATTGAAACAATAATAATAATAATTAGAAAAAAATTGACTAAAGCAGTCGTTGCGTCGTGAAGTGCTCTACATCCACCAAAAGCCAAAATATCAGCTGTTTTTGCAAGGATTTCGCTGGTGGCACTCATCGAACGTAAGTGAGCGCCACCCTCCAGCTCGCAGATCCCCACGGCTCAGCGGATGAAAGCAGCTGTCAGCATGGATGGCTCACCTGATGCGAAAATTTCCTCTCGAATGACGTACTTTGTCTCGACCACTTCCAGATATTCGGCCCAACAGGTGAGGAAATAAACGGCTAACGCGGCGAGCAAACCGATTAAGAAAAACAGAACCACATATTTCCATAGCTCTGAAAGGCTTAATCGAGAGAAAGGATTTCATCGTTTCTCTCATTTTGAACTCATAGCAAAACGTCGGAAGACCGGGAGAATGTCGTAAATAAAAATAAATAGTAGTAAACAATAAATGAAACAAATAAGAATGAAGCATGAAAAGAAAGAAAACCTTCCAATCATACATAGGGCTCAAGTTTTATGTATGGATAAAATTTCTTCCGAAGGTGGTGCAAGCCAAAACTATGACAGAACCTTGCAGGAACGAGTGATAGCAGAAGAATGACAGAGAACATCTCCCACTATCCGGCAGCAGTCCTGCCAGCTAGTTTTTCTTTAAAGGCAGAGGTCGGGATTAGTGCACCAAACCAACCCTTTCGGTCATGCCTGTACTTTGTTACGCAC
>MU868561.1:51340-65381 GCA_036418205.1 Ostertagia ostertagi
AAATATATTCCACGTATACTTATCTTTCCTGAATTTTTGGAATATTTTTCCCTTTTGGACATATTTCCGGGAAAGAAAGGTGTGGTTACTTGGAGCTCGAAAAAGTACTTGTTGCTGCTGTATGGTCGGCTCATCAAGAAAAAAAAGCGGAAGAAGATCCTGTAGAAAATCAAGGATAAGACCCCTTTTAGCAGTTTTTCCCAGAGCATTGTATAAACTGAAACAGGAGAAAGTCACGCCAAGGCCATCAGTATTGAGGCAAGAGGGGCGCAGACACCATCGCGGCACCACTTGTGAGTTGCGCTTCTTGCGGATGGGCGGAGAGATGTAAGCCTCTACCACGTACCCAAGGAGGGCTACGTGAAAAATGGAACATTGATTGGAGCACCTCCATGTTCTTTGCCGCAAACAGCTACAGCACAGACGATCAGCGAATGCCGCCGGGCTCAGCTCCAACTCAAGGAGGAAGTCCCTGATGCTAAGACTTGGACGGAGACGAGTGATTGAGCGAATTAGTGTGGTAGGAGCGTGGGATTGGGAGTTTTGTTTTGGACCACGCTGTCATGAGGCGCTGTTCCGGTGAAAGAGCGCAGCCTAGGGCATCAAATTGAGGCAGCTTAAACCCTTTGGACAATGCGGATTTGCACGTAGCGTGCTCGTGGGACCACGCCTCTTTTTGGCGCGCCCAACTCTCGCACAAAATGGGGCAAAATTGTCCCTAAAAGCAGTTTTTCTATCAAAATTTTGACTATGACAATAAACAAAATATGACTGCAGTCTTAAGCTTTATGATCATGTATTGTTGGAATTAGAAGTGGAAGTTTGGAAAGAAATCTCGGATTTCGAAAGGGATGGTGTTTGAAAACTCTAGAATTTGAATGTACAGTAGAATTTTGATATCGTTCAAACTCCTCAATGTGTCTTGAGACTATGGAAAAGACGTAGAGGTTCTGATCTGTAAGTCACCTTAAGCTTAATAATGTAAAACACTAGTTACTACATCGCCGAGCGAAGTGCCATATCCTAAAATTTCATATAAATTAGCTAGTAACAAACATTTCTGCAAAATATGCTAAACATAGGCGTAACGGAGCTTGCTTATAATTACTGATATGTTGAAAATATTTCAAATGGTAAAGGAAGAAAATTTAGGGTGGCATCCCACCCATTGTACCCCATTTGTTGCTGCGTTTGCTCTTTCCCTCCGCACCACCACATATGATCAATAGGGATATTGCCAAGAATCCCACTGCCGTCCATCAAGAGAGTACGACCCCTCCACCACTACAAGCTCAACCAAATGCGACCCCTCCCCCCGTCAACCTTGTGGCAACATAAGCGTTGACCCGTGCACTAGCACGTGCGGCGGTTGATTGCGAGCACCAGACTTAACAGCGCGCCCCAGAGCGACGTCGTTACGGTGAAACTGGGCGACCATACTGATAAATCGTTCTATTTAGACCACCTTGGAGCCTGAAAAATGCGCATTCTGTGCGTTTGTGGACTGAGATACCTCCTATGCGGGAGGGGGAATACTTCCATTCAGGAAATGTGAAGTATTGGGAGTTTTTCGAAAAGCACTGAAGAAAGATGTCACTAATTCTGAATAAACCGTCAACTTACAAATCGAATTGGTGAGATTCCATGGAATGAGCGAATGATGCACGACTGAAACAATTCGCGTTTTTCCGCAACTTGCATTTAAACACTAGCTTTGATCCATGTGAGCATCGCTTAAAATAATTTGAACAAAACAAAATAAAAAGATAAAAAATCTGATGCCGATCAATTCCCTCTCGGTATGCGCCCCCTTTCTTCTTCCTCCCAAAATCGCAGTGGTTCTTGAATACTGTTCAAACTTCATGTAATGCGAGAACTACCAGGTCACACTTCATGTAATGCGAGAACTACCGGGAGATGAACGGGTCAGTGTATAATATTTGTCATCCAGTAAAAAGGTTTTTCGGTAAACCGTCACTTTTTCAAAAATTTGCGACCGCGCCCTCCCATGAAGGGGGGGGGGGGAGGGGTCTCGGTGCCGGCCCCTGCCACCCACCATCGTTCTAGAAGGCTCCCTTAATGCGATCCTTCCTCCTCGTTCTCCGATCACCACCCTCGCCATCGTGCTAATTCTAAAGTATTTGATTCAGAGTCCAATCGACACAGCCCAGCTCCGTCCACTTTTCCCTCCAAAACGACCGTCGAGCGGGGGGGGGGGAGGGGTAAATTGGTACCACGAGGAGCCAATCCACCAATTTTGCCTAATTCTGACTACTTTCGTAGAACTTTCACCAAGTTGTCTAAAAATAAGAAAAAAATTGACTAAAGCAGTCGTTGCGTCGTGAAGTGCTCTACATCCACCAAAAGCCAAAATATCAGCTGTTTTTGCAAGGATGTCGCTGGTGGCACTCATCGAACGTAAGTGAGCGCCACCCTCTCTCAGCTCGTAGATCCCCAACG
The DNA here is from genome assembly GCA_036418205.1 of Ostertagia ostertagi. Taxonomy (NCBI): domain Eukaryota; kingdom Metazoa; phylum Nematoda; class Chromadorea; order Rhabditida; family Trichostrongylidae; genus Ostertagia; species Ostertagia ostertagi. Next base: position 53,801 of record MU868561.1, read on the forward strand.
GCCAGCGAATTGAAGCAGCTGTCAGCATGGATGGCTCACCTGATGCGAAAATTTTCCTCTCGAATGACGTACTTTGTCTCGACCACTTCCAGATATTCGGCCCAACAGGTGAGGAAATAAACGGCTAACGCGGCGAGCAAACCGATTAAGAAAAACAGAACCACATATTTCCATAGCTCTGAAAGGCTTAATCGAGAGAAAGGATTTCATCGTTTCTCTCATTTTGAACTCATAACAAAACGTCGGAAGACCGGAAGAATGTCGTAAATAAAAATAAATAGTAGTAAACAATATATGGAACAAATAGGATGAAGCATAAAAAGAAAAAAAAAAACCTTCCAATCATACAAGGGCTCAAGTTTTATGTATGGATAAAATTTCTTCCGAAGGTGGTGCAAGCCAAAACTATGACAGAACCTTGCAGGAACGAGTGATAGCAGAAGAATGACAGAGAACATCTCCCACTATCCGGCAGCAGTCCTGCCAGCTAGTTTTTCTTTAAAGGCAAAGGTCGGGATTAGTGCACCAAACCAACCCTTTCGGTCATGCCTGTACTTGGTTACGCACCCGTAGAGATGTTCCCACACTCAAAACCCGAAAACGGCGCAGTAATAAGGCCCCAGGCATGTACTATGCGCTATCGCCGCCTGGCCCCGCTACGCCTCCCACCTCCGGAAGTGGTGCGTGGCTGGCATAACGTGTGAAATCAGCTAGGTTGATTGCCGTATCAACCGATAGAACGACTGATACTTCCAGAAAAATTGTTTGTACGTGCCTCTTCCCCAAGACAGCCTCCTTCACTGCTAGTGGGAAAGAGGGTCCCGACTGAGCCCGACTTTTTGCCTTTAACATTGGAGCGAGAGAAGTGTTTCCTACGGGGCCCCTGATGGGTTCACAGAAATGATTTGAGAAACCAGAAAAAAACATAACGAAAACAGTTGTGTACATCTCCAAACGATCGCCTTTCGCTAGGAGATTGTTATAGCTTCCTAGGGCTGGAAATCAGCCTAGGACCTCTCTGGTCGTGATACACTCTCTGTTTCAAGAAACCAGAAGTGCGTCGAGTGCAGACCACACACCACAAGTGACGACGGCCTCCACAAAATGTAAATGTTTCTGCCAATGAAATGATTAGCCTGTTGCAGTTGTATTCTATCAGTTGTCACTAATTACAACTATCATTTACCAAAATCAGCTATCTGAATCACTAGTACCAGATTTACTTGGAGGCCGTCGTCACTTGTGGTGTGTGGTCTGCACTCGACGCGATTCTAGTTTTCTGGAAGAGAGGGTACGACAGCAGGTAGTAGTGCCACTAATACTGTTAGATTCTTTGAGGGAGTTGTGACCCGTCGAAGAAGGGGGACCTTATGGCTGCTCATGTGGTGGCATCATAGCTCGCCGCGCTCGTGGAAGGACATGTTTTATGTCATCTAGGGTTACTGTGGCCCCTGGATTTTCTCCCAAGCTATTTCATTTGTTATTCCTATAACGATGGCAGGGCGGAAGTGGTGTAGTGGCAAGTGGCACGCTTACCACGCGAGCGGTCCGGGGATCAAATCCTGGGTCGTGAGTCGCCCGGGCCAACCAAGCCTTCCATCCCTCCGGGGTCGGTTAATTGGTACCAGACTGGGAGGATAAAAACACTGACTTGTACATCGGCTGGCCCCCGCAAGTCATTGTATAGGCCACATCGCATTCAAACGCCACTACGAATGTACAAATGGAAGTAGAATGCGTGCCGCATCCCAAAAAAGGGATTGATCAACGGCAAATGCTTTATCCTTTTTTATCCTTTATTTGGCATTCTTCTTCGGTACTGTTGTGTTCGTGACTGATCGGGAACTTGACAGGAGGACCCTCGCGCGGCGAGAAGACAGACACAGAGACGAGTCGAGTCGCAGTGTGGTGAGCGTTGCGGGCTCGTAATACACATTCACATATAATACATATTAAACTTGACGCTAATCGCTACAGTACGCGCTACGACTCGTCCTTTGGCCCGTCCACGCCTCTGCTTTTTCGCCGCGCGACGGGCCTCCTGTCGGATACCCATGGCTGATCCGATCAGCCACATCTTCTGATCGACCTGGCAGTCAATTAGTGTTTTATCGTTCTGACAAATTTACACAAGAACACCGTGCCGAGCTCACAAGTTCATCAAAGATCGGAATGACATCTGAGGTTTCTTTAAGTTCCTCCCGTGTAGGGTTATTCGAGAAAGTGGATATAGATGTGAGCCATCAATCTCGCCCCTGTAAAGCCAAAAATTTCATATAGGCTCATCTCCTGCCATACCTTGGTGATGTAGATCTTGTTCTACAATAGTCGAAACATTCTCTGTTTCAGAAAATCAACGGAGCGTCGAGTGCAGATTACGCACTACAAGTGACGACGGCGGAATGTACATGTTTTCTGATAGTGAAATGACCTGCCTGTTGCATTTGTATTACGTCAGTTGTCACTAACTGCGATTCTCACTTACCATCTATCAGTTATCATTATGAATCACTAGTTATAAAAATTTGCTTGGAGGCTGTCGGGTGTTCTGCACTCGAGGTGCTTCTGGTTTTCTGGAGCACAGGAATCTTGTTTCTCGGAATTTTTTCCTATATGTTTTCCTATATGTAATTGCATTAAGATGCGAACATAGGCATTCGTTATTGGATATGAAAAGAGCATAAAAATAGCCAACAGGAAAATTTGCCTTTTGCAATACACGGAGGCATTGTGATGCATTTGAAAACTCGTAAAACATGCCATTTTTTCAGTGAGCCATTTTCATTTTCTCTGAAGCTCCCGCCTCTTTCTATGCCCACTCCTTAGAGGATGCCCGTATATTGCAAAAGCGGCCAAATTTTAAAATAGTTTGAACCTAGTATGAAGTATATATTCTAACTAAAAAAAGGAAGTATGATATTTTTAGTGTGGAAACGGAAGAATCCTGAAAAAAAGTTTTATGCTCCGACGTCGGAATAGAAGAAAATCAGGTCGAGGAAAAGGAGTAAAAGAAAGTCGAACCCAAGAAAATGGGGTGCTAGATTATTGGCCTCAACACTGAAATCCAACGTTGTAGCTAGCACAAAACAGTTGTATCTTTTCAAAATCATGTGCGTCAAATGCCTCCGTAAAAAATAAGGCGTTATCGCAGTAATATCAGGAAGGCATCCACTAAGACTAAGCTTAGGAGAGGGCAGGTGCTGGGAAAATGAAAATGGCTCAACCGCCCCAGAGTATTTCCTCTCCTGTCTGAAGTTTAGTCCTCTCTCCGAAAAAGTCTATGTTTTAGGCGTTAAATTTACTGCCACCTCAATCCCCCCGTATCCTGCGATAGCGCCAAAAGTATTTCAGAACGAGTACGGGGTGTGGGCTTAGTAAGGCAGTGGATTAGGTGGTCCTCATAACTCACTATGAACGGCCTGGCGCTGCTCAATAAGTTCTTTGACGAGCTGCTGAAAGGCAAGCTTTTGGCTGTCAGGAATCTTTTGCTGGATCAATTTTGACCATAGTTGTTCACCAGCTGCTTGGGAGTCCTTCGAATCCTTCTGAAACGTTTTCTAGAGCAAAAGGACCAGTCCAAATGAGTGAACTTGCCTCTTAGAAGCAAAAATATTTTGAAAAAAAAAACAACTTGAAAATATAGAAAATAAGCGAACAGAAATAGATTTTTATTCGGAATGCTACTCACTGATTCAAAAAATTCTCTTCTCAGTCTGTCTTTATCCATTTCTACGCACAATGTACATTTCTCGGGTGGCGGCTCTGCTCAATCCCTCACTAGTGGATTATGAAAATTTCTAAAATTCAGTGAAAAAAAAGCAAAACTGTGGAAAGTCTTGGAATTGATAGTAAGGAAAACAGTATCAAGTAATTGTGAATTTCACACAAGCTACGAGGTTTTCCGCCGCTGTCGAAAAGTGGGTGGCGAGTTGCTCGCCTAAGGGACGTATTGATTTTGCTGTCGGCGGCTCGAAGATGGGATTTCCGCACTGAAGACTACGAAAATTTAATACGAAATTGTCTATTGTTTATTTATAACGTTGTGCTTAAGGCAAACGCAAGAAACACGAACTTATACAACAAAAGTCTTATAGAAAGTTAAGTTCACTGAAAACTCAAAAATTCTTTCCTACTCAGGCGGTTGAAAAACCGGAATGCGGAGAAGCTATTACTGCCTATCAAATGACTAGAATGTGTCTGTTAATTATCCTAAAGTGTCCGTTTTGTGACTAAACAACGGTTTTTGAGAAGTTTTCACTGCCAAGCATGTTTTAGTTAACTTATCCACAACTGAGCGTAACGTTCTTTCAGTAGTGAAATCTACGGCAATCTTTTTCCCCGCAGATTTTTCGTGCTCTACTGGCAGGAAATGAAATTGCCTCTCAAAAGGAATCCTTCACGGAGAAAATCATGATTCTATTTCAGCCATAAATCACTGGCTTGAGACCCATTATCCACGATAAGAATGAAAAGAACAGAAAATTGCAAAACTTTGTAAAAAATTCGAAAAACCGAAAGGGCTGCTACGCGTTCAGAGCGTGGCTGGCGACGGGGATGCTTCCACTTGGTTCTTGGAGTGCCTCACTAGAAACTCTTTCTGGCCTTTTGACTTATTGCATTCACATCTCACACTTCTACTCCATCCTATTCTATCGATCGATTTGTCTCTACTCTCCAAAATCGCACGCTTTAACCCGATTCTTTCATTGCGTCGCCTGATACGTGCGGACTTCTTTCCATGCCCCGCCTTTGGCTCCGCCCGAATTACCTTCGATTGTCCATAGAATGTATTTTTGTGAGTTTGTTTCTCTTCGGAAACCGAATCTTCATGCGTGAAACTTTGTGTGCTGCATCTAGTGTGATCACAACTGACACATTCATGTTGAGAAAGAATGCAAGAATTTTCCGCGAAGGATTCCTTCAACACCGATTCTACAGGGCGCGGCAAAAGCAGCTACCGCTTTACGAAGCACTGCTACAGAAAGAGAAAAAATAGCAGCACGAGTTTTAATCGATATGAAGGTGATCGATAATCAATAAAAAGGACAAGGGATAAAGCATTTGCCGTTGATCAATCCCTTTTTGGGATGCGGCACGCATTCTACTTCCATTTGTACATTCGTAGTGGCGTTTGAATGCGATGTGGCCTATACAATGACTTGCGGGGCCAGATGTACAAGTCAGTGTTTTTATCCTCCCAGACAAGTCTGGTACCAATTAACCGACCCCGGAGGGATGGAAGGCTTGGTTGGCCCGGGCGACTCACGACCCAGGATTTGATCCCCGGACCGCGCGCGTGGTAAGCGCGCCACTTGCCACTGCACCACTTTCGCCCGCCGAATGAATAACCAGGAGTTAAAATAGCCAGGAGTTTCAAATATCTACAAAATAGCTTCTTTACAAAGACAGGACTTTGAGGAATGTGTCCGGTACGGTGTTTTTCTTGGAAAAGAGATACATAAGCAAAGTGCAATTATACGAATCGAACAATCAGATCGGGTGAAAATGGAGTTTGGGGATTCAAGCCCATCTTACATTAAGACGGATCAAATCAGCTCACAGTGGAGCGAAAATGTGATCTAGAGCCATGGGCCACATATTTTTGCATGGAGCTATGAGAGCTCCAAAGTGGATGGATCTCAACCGCATGGGAAGAACTGAATAAAGCTGAATCGAGTAAAGGCATCATCATTTGATTTCTAACTAAATTTGCTCAGCACTTAAACGAACTTAACAAACTTTACTTGACCTCACGCTGCCAAAAATGGTGCCTCAGCTTCGGGTGAGATTCAGAAACTGAGCAGACCGCTATTTTTTTGACCAGGTGCACCCTTTGTTTATGCAGTTGCTGCGACGACCAATTCGGACGAAAATTAGGAGACGTTCACCATCCGACGAGGGAAGAACTCCCTCAAAGTTTACTGTCATTATTTGATACTTTCCGCACTTCTGGCACATTATACTTTTAATTACACTCATGCTTTAGAAAGGCGTAGTTCCTGGAGCAACCTGGTTGAAAAAAGTTGTTCCTTTCTCTCGTCAAGGTCTTCTTCTTCTCCCTAGCGTAGTGCCGCGCAGTCGCTGTGTCCGCTCATGGTGAATCTTTGAAGGCAGGACTTGCTTCTTATAGTTTCTGTGAACACCACGGAGTGTAGGGCGCGCTCTGCTACGTGCTGGCCACAAGGTGGCTGAAGAGTTCTTGTAGAGAAGCGTCCCATTCCCGAACATCGCGATCGGCAAATGCCGGACAGTTATTGAAGCACATGCATGTGTTCAAATAGTTCCCCTGTTCGCATCCCACCGATAGGATTTGAGTAGATGGAGTGGGCAGGCTCAACCAATCGCTGAATTTCCTCCGTTCTGAGACTTCTTCCCTTGGCTTTTCGATACCCTCGCACATTGCCCTCCATACGAACTAAGTTGGGTGGAACGCAATCCTTGTGTGATGTACATTTGGAAGGAGTTTATCATTACCATAGCGATGACTGGAAGTGTACTGCGATCAAAAGTCTAGGGGTACGCCATGGCATCTTTATGCCTCCCCCCACCCTAGCGCCTCGACTTCCAAAACAATAATTTTTGCGTATAACACGTGTTCCTACTTCTAGCCATGTATGGAGTCACTGTTCACACCCAACTTGCTCGTGTCTGCTACGCAATCCTGTTACTTGCTGGCCCACGCGTAGCCTCGGCACCTAGCAAATGTTCTCGGCGATGCACGGCTTCCAGCGGAATGCCAGGTACTGTTGGTCGGATAAAGACATCCCCTAGCGGCCGCCGTGCCACTGCACAGGCTGCGATTACTTGTCTTATGATCCTGATGAAACTTTTCGCAAATGCAGTCGTTGGCCGAAGTAGGTTCGTTCCGGCCTCTTACCGAACTTACTGATTAAATGTTCGTCGTCCACCACCTTTTCTTCCTTGGGCAGCAATGACTATGGTCCTGTCGCTCCCTATGCACGTAAGGCATTGTTGTGGGCAATACCATATCTCTGAGCTACAATCGTATGACATTTTCTTTTCAATTTCCTATTGATTCTCCCTCGGATGGAGTCACCCTAGTGCTATCCCTGAGACCTGCTGTTGAAGAACACCATTACAACCCACAGTAACTTCTCGCTGATAATATCCTGCCTCTTTTCCAATGCTATCACACCCCTCATCTTGCGTGGCCGGTCCCATTTGACTCAAGATTGAAGCCGACCGCATGAAATGTGGAGCGTAGTTCACTTGCGTAATGGAGGACCATTGGCATCATGCCCAGAGAGTTTCCTCCAATTCCATTTAGTTGTTAATAAATCATGTTATCTTGTCCACCTCAACCATGAGCTTTGCGCGCCAGTGCACATCAACCACACAATTCAAATACTGAAGAAGCGAAACTCTCATTAAGTTCATCTTATTTGACCTTTGCCTCTCATATGGCCAATTGATTGTCTTGGCAATTTTAACCTTGATAAACATAGACTGGATAGCATCGATGGCGAGAAATTTGATATCCTTTACATTTCCTGATTGCTGCTGGTGTTTAGTTCACTGTGTCACACAGCTCGTTCTGGTCCTATACCCGACTTTACGAAAGCTGATTAAGCTCTCGAACTACTTCTCACTAGCTGATTGGTGAAGTGCCTTCGAAGGAGACAGATCAGCTCATAACAGGACAAGGCGTTCATAAGATGTTCTGCCGCATTGTTTGTACTGGCTTTGCTAGATTTGGGCTCATCGGTGAGGATGTTCGGAAAATACGGTATACGAAGCATGTTAACATTTAGTATAAGAAACGACAGTCTCTTCAGAGCTACGGATTCCCTTCTAGTTTCTTTCTTTAGTAACAAATTCGATTAAAAATTATCATTTTAGGAGATCTGTGGATAACAATGAAAGGCGAGTTGTCACCAGAGCAAATTTTCTGCATAGTATAGCTTCTATATTGTTCCTTTTTTCAGATACAATGATAGCCCTCCCCCACTCCTCCGGAGAGCGTGCGTATAGGAAATCCTTCCTTTGGAAGGACAATCATGGCAGTTATCCCAAAATTTCCAAAGCGAATGTGACGTCATCCCTCCGCCCAATCGATATCACTGCACTCACAATCAGGGTGAATATCGGTTGAGGAATTCCTCGACGGCGGGTCGTATTTGCTTCTGTTGAAGGAGAAGGGGGTCGCAATTGTCGGTTTCAGTATCAAACTAGACGTGGTAACCAGGTTAGCAAAAGTTGCAGGGGGCGTCTTCCCACCTCACTCATTAAAACCTCAATGCGTAAGGGGATTCATATTTCGCAGGCTCCACAGCAAAGACATAGAAATCCAGTGGAAGGAGAGCAACCTTGTGTCGAATTCAAAATGTAGAACTCATAAGTACACGCAAGCAGTTCCGGCCCATGTGCTTAGTAGCATGGACCGCGCAGAGATTCGTAGCCATGGAGGCTGCAGAAACCCCTCCTCCAGAGCTGCTCGACTCTGCTTGATCGATGATACCAAGCACGGTTCAGAACGGCACTCGCGTTTTGAGTGGAGCTCGGCCGAGCCTGGAACGGAGCCGTCAATGCTGTCAGAGAGGCGTTGAAAATGGAAAGAGCAAGCAAGTGAGGCTGAGCCGTGGTTATAAGAATTCCCACGTTTAATCACCGCTGAGAACACTTCGGCTCTTATCAGCAAGTCATCATGCACACACAACACCTTTCAATTGACTTAAAATACGAGCGAAGACCGACGGCATGGCGTATACTCGACCGAAACTAAATGGCGCTGAGCGTATCTAGTTGTATCAGCGACAGCGAAGCGATGCGTACCTAAGGCATTTTGAGAGGTTTCAATGAATTTCCTAGCAATGATGTGGAAGGAATCCGGTTTTTGAGTGAAGAAAAAATTCCTCGACATTTTCCTCGACGCAGATTTCTCTTTAAGTAGGAAGTTTTCGAAACAAGTCAGGCAACCATTTGAAAGAGCAATTCTTCTACTTTCTTAAAACACCTTCCCGAGCAATTGAGAAATAAGAAAGTTATCGTCTTGAAAACAGCAAAAATCCGCATGAAAATTCCTAGTTCCTCGACGTTTCCTCGACGTGAAAAATCTCACTGGATAGGGTATCTTCAGAGCAACTTCAAAGGTAGTAAAGAAGAAGGATCAAAGATAGCTCCTTCAAAGCACACGAACAGTTCTCCGAAACATCAAGTTTCGAGTTATTAAGGTTTGAAGCATAAGGGGAGAAGGCAAATTTTCGAGATAAATCGCTCCACCGCGTGAGCCGCGCCGCAGCCGCGTGAGGAATCAGCTGCCCCTTCAAATTCGGTGACACTTTCATTGTTAGGTCCTATTCATCATTTTCTCCGTTCCTGTCGATCATCCTTCGTGTAACGTGTGTACACGTGAACAATCGCCGCTGTTACAATAGGAGAATGTTTTGTTTTTCAGGATTCCTTTGTTAATCGTAGCTTTCGCGCCGTAGTTGCTGAATATAGGTGAGTTCTCCTGAGTTTGTCATTGACACACAACTGCTAATGAACCTTTTTTGAGATTACTTTGCTTTCACCATCGCTTTGTTCTGCTTTTGATCGGTTAGTGTTTTGATTTCGTGACTGATTTTCACGGAGGGGTCGTACCGAGATCCCGCGTTTTAGGCTGGGGTCGTGTCACAGTTGGGTTTTTCTCGACAAGATTTCACCCTGCTGACAATTGAAGTACTGGGAAAATTCATACGTGATGCATTTATGCGTTACTTTGTTAGAAATAAGCTTATTTCTGTGGAGCAGCATGGTTTTGTGGTCGCTCCCACGCGTGTGCTGATAGTACTATGAAGAGAAATCACATTCACAGACATTTATTTTGATTTGTCAAAAGCATCTGATGAAGTCAGTCACCCAGTGGTTGAGGTTCATATATGTGTTGATGATATTAAGATACACATTCGGTGTCTAATTAAAGCAACAGTCCAGGCAGGGTTTCAACCATTTGGTTTTCAAGTGGTGGAAACATGCCTCAGCCTGATTGGAGTTCATGGGAAATGTCACAAACTTCAAAACTTACCTCTGAAAGGCGTTGGAAGCAGTCGAAATCCTTCAAGAGGGGCGGATCCACCGATCCGTGGTGGGGCCGCCTCCAAGCAGCTGTGCAGAGCGCTTGCTCGACTAGCGGTCGTTGCGGGACCGCCGCGCTGTATGAGGTCGATTCCATAAGAACGCAATTGAAGCGCTTCAATTTCGATTGCTGGCAAATAGTTATGTATTTGCAAGCATGCATGGCTATTTGCCAGCAGTTGCAATTGGAGCGCATGTACTACGGGCAGGTTCGGACAACTCGTCCAACACACGTCTCCCTAAACGGCAGGGGGAGTCCCTGTCTAAGCCCCTGCCCGACGTTTTTTTCTACTTTTTCTTTCTCCATTGACCAACTTCTCACCTGCAACGTCATTATAGGTGGTCCTTACCCGCGAATTCGTTCCTGGATTGTTGCTTTAAGATAGCCGCCCTGTATTCGCCATGCCCCAATCCAGTCTATTACCAAGGTGATTAGCTGGGCAAAGGCCTGAGAAGTACTAATGCTAGTTACTACATGTTTCGAACTTACTGAAACTAGAAGGCTCACGAACGAAGCCCCAGTTCAAGGGCTGAATTTAGGTCTTTACCCCACACATAAAGAAGCTTCAAGCTATGATAGAGAAGGTTCAGCAGACATAAGCGATACAACAGATGTGCCGGCGCTATCTAATCCATGTTTGCACGACAGTTTACACAGAGCCTTCACATAAAATCAAATCTGAAACGGTTCTTCATCGACGCGTCTTCATCGATGTGGTGTTCTGTTTTCAGCCATCAGAAGGTAATCTGGATAAAGCCAATTGCTCGATGTTTGAAACTTGTCGGAGGTGTGCCTCCAAGCACTCTGTGGAGTGTACTTAGAGTAACAGTCCCAGGACGGTTTTCACCTTCAACACTAATGGTGTGGAACGATGCTCAAGAACGTAAGAAGTGTGACTGAACAAAAAACTCACCTTGGAAAGCCGCTAGAAAGGGAGCTGAACGGCTTCGAAGTGGGCGTGGTTGCTCAGTCGGCTGCAATCCCCTCGCCGACTTCCAACCACGTTCGAAGCCGTTCAGCTCCTTTCCAAGGTGAGTTTTTTGTTCAGTCACACTTTTTATGTTCTTGACTAGGGCTAGCGCATCGTTCCACACCATTAGTGTCGAAGGTAAAAAAAACCCTGCTGGGACTGTTGCCTCAACGCCTGGAAAGCCAACACTGTATAAAAAAAATCCTGCTGGGACTGTTGCCTCAACGCCTGGAAAGCCAACACTGTAAAGTATCAGACTCTACATGACAAGAGAGATAGCTACATTGTTACCAGCAGAAGGTCATGCGCACAAAACAGTAGCGTTTTTAACATAACTTGAAAAAAGTTGGTTCGTATGTCTTCTTAGGATTCAGGACTTGTAAAATTTATTTTGAAGGAAACTTTTTCGCGAACTTCTTGTTTTTTGGACGTTTTGCAGCTGAAGGCAAAGTTCGGGTTTAGACTCACCTAATAGCCCTCACCATGGCTAGAAGTGCTGCGCACGCAAGCGCAAAGTTGGCGCCACCTTCCTA
>MU868561.1:66073-76781 GCA_036418205.1 Ostertagia ostertagi
AACCCATCAATGTGATCCTGACTCTTGCTTTTGAGGTTCCCTATTGTTTCAGAGGAAGAATTTCAATTTGAAAATTGCCATGGCTTATCGGTCGGCCAATTCGAAAAGAAACAGGGCAAACCTTTTTCGGCAACCTAAGGGTGGAATGTTCAGAAGAGGTCATGAGTAAGTAGAGGGTACATCATTGATTGATTTCTCCCAGGGAAAATAAAGTTAGAGCTAGTTGTCGGTTTGGTCAATTTTTGTCGGCTGGACCTCCCATTTCGCAGGCCTAAAATTTGAAAACCATGGAACATAGATGGAAGAAGAACACAGCATTTGTAGAGCAGACAATTCTCTTTCGAATGGTATATGAATCGATGTAAAAGCATGGGGATTTAGATGAAAATTTTTGGTTGAAAAAAAGCGACACTATTTATGAGACAACCTAATGCAATTCAGTGCTTTTCCACTTCATCATCGGACTAGAGGTACAAATCAACTGATCCCACAGCGATAGGAGGGTTGGTTGGCTTGGGCAGGATGTGTTTCAGATTCTAGCACCATGTCGTGTTCGTGGTGGTACGCGAGACCAATTACCATTGCGTCAACATTCTCGACACTTTCACTTTCACTGCTGCTCAATGGTGCGCAACTTTTTCTGCATCTGTTTCCTGTAACACCGGAGATCTAAGAAGCTGTGTGGCACCCTAACATTATGAAGTCCGCAGATTGTGCGTGCTTGAACAAGTGACCTAACATGGCCTTCCCTCTGGCGTAATTGGACCGGAACGCCCACAGCTAAATAATCACTCGCCGCAGTCTATACGTGGCGAGTGATTAGATAGCAGAGAGAGCGTAGTGTTGAAGAGGGCACAGCGATGAGAGTCGCATCAATGCGCAAATCAACGGGCAAGGAAGGGGTCCATTTCTCGGGTTCCGGGCCGTTTCACATGGTTTCTTCTTCATCCTTGCTTCAGTCTCTACCCTTATTTCCAATAAGCGACCTCATCGGTAAATCCGCTTTTGAGAGTTGACCCTGTGAAATGTAATTTGCGAAATTCGCCAATTTCTACGAAATAAATATACAGAGGGTTATTGCTTCATTGCATCATCTTTCTAGAACGGAGTCGGCCTTGAATAGTCGCGACCACTAACGAAATTGTAGATCATTTGCAGAGCTTCTCGCGGCTTGTCGCCCGGCACGAAATGGCCGCTACCTCGTACAGTTAGGAAGTCGAGTCCTAAGAGAGTGGCTAAAGAAATTTGAAAAAGTAAAAGTAAGAGAATAGTAACGTTGGAGAAAGTAAGCATATTAATGACAAACCTCCTTCATACTTGACTTGGAAACCAGCCACAGTTGGATTTTCGCCCAGGTAGTGCCAAGGCTCGTTCACTCTCTCCTTACCCTAGAATGTATATGTAGCTCCTATTAAAACCAATCGTATTGAGAAGTGAAATGCTTACAACAATGCTACGATTGAGTTTCGTGAGAAATTGTCGGTTCATTACATGACTGCACACGGTGTCGACATCTCCATTGTAGATCAGAACCTACATAATCACATTATGAATGGTAAGTTGATTCTACAGGTCCGTTTGCCATATAAGCTTGGCACGGACTGCAAAATCATTTGGAATTTACTGGTCATACGTGGGATGAGTGTAGCTCCTGCTACACCTTCCAAACATAGCCATACGTCCTGATAAGGCGCTCGAAACGAGCACAAGACACGTTTGCGACCAAAGCGGCAGAAGAGGGAGAGAAGGAGGAAGTAGAAGAGAATGTCCAACATAAATCAGAAAATTGATTGGTTGTGATTGGATGATGATGGTGTGATTTATTTCGCAGAATGACACAGATATGGAGGGAAACTTAACAAGATTGAAAGGATAATTTATGGATAAGATGGAGAGAGCCGAGCTGCGAGACCCCTTCTACAAGAAAGAAGTGCATTGAAGAAAATCACAATTCGATTCCATATAGCCATGAATTGTTGTATTCGATGGAGATGAACAGGATACAGAGAAGGCCAGGCACATTTTCAAATGAGTGTTACCCTCCTAGTTCACTAATACGTTGGGTACTCACAAACAAAACTGATCGGAAATTTCTGAAGGAAGCAGTTAAAATTAATGCTTTTGTTGGGGATATCTCAAAAAAAATGCTAGTAAACCACCACCCTTGGTTTTTGCATGTACGGAGTGGGGTTCAGAATGTTTACCGTGAAAATCCCAACGACGAGAGGAGAGGTTCTATTTCAAAAATGAACACGAAATGAGGTAAGAAGAGAATGTGGAAAGAAAGTTCTCTGGAAAGTCGGAGATTTCGAGCGAAAAGTTGGCAATTCTAAAATTTTGGGATTTAGGCCGTTCTACGTGTAGGTTACCCTAGGCCTGCACGACGCTCTAGCATGGGTTTTGGAGATGAGACATTTTAGAGATGGAAGGTAGGATGGAGACAGGATCACTAGTAATTAAAAGAAAGAGATCGGCCAGCCTCGAACTAGTCTACCGTCGCTGTCGTATTGACTTTGGGCGTCCAGCGCCGAGACTTATCACGAATAGTTAAAGCTAGGAATGAATCTTCCAATGTACCTTCACGCCAGCTGAGATGATTTCCTCGATTTCGGGCGTCATATCATAATGAGTCACCACGTAGCTGTCCTCCACAGCAATGCTGAAACCACAGACGTTTGAAGATAATCGTGTGATTACCAGATGTACAAAGTTACGGACATAGATTCCAGCTTCCACGGAAGAACAAGCTTTGAAACCCTTTTAAAACCCTTCAAAATCCTGAGGACTTCGCAGATGGATCAGATAGCTGGGCTGTGCCAATGGAAGCATGGAACGAAATACGTGGTGAGCGGCCACGATCACACATACAGTGCGCTTGATAATTATTATATAAGTTCACCCCCGAACTTTGCACTTCCTGGAAAAGCGTTGTTTAGAAATTTACCTAACACCATCGACGGATTCCCCAGCACGAATAACCCACGTATCTTATTTTTGGCACTTTTCTGAACTTTTTTTTATTAAAGGTTTGTTGGTTTTTGAACCGTTTCACAGTTATAAGCTTACCCTGAGAAAGTTAACCACGTCTGTCAACAAGGAAATTTGCCGTCCACGTGAGTCCCACAGCAAAAGATTGGCCGCTTCCCAAAATATAAGCTGTGACCAGCCTGCAGTCCGGATATATTAGGTTGGCAAGATTGAAATGTCGCTTCCGTTTGTGCCTTTGTTTCTCAGCTTAAACACAATCTCTTAGGATGGGAGACCATTCATTCGAGAGAGCGATTCAGCACGCATATTGCGAAATCTTAGGCGCCACTGAGCGGATGTTCTTCGAGCCAAAACTTTTGCTCGAAGATGACTGATCAGAAAACATCGTCTGAGCGTATATATTCAAGCAAGGAAAAACGGCCAACGAATCTCACTCATTGTGTGCAAAACATTGAGCAGTAACACTTAGTCTCTGATGCACTTTCAGCTATGGTTTCAGCTCTTCCAAGACTGAGGTAAAGGACCTGAGGACGAAGATCGTGGATTTTGACCTCTAGCTCTAGATGACGGAGAAATAAAGAAAGCCAACGAATTGAGTCCTCGACAAACCGCACAAAACTTGCATGGAGATTCAGTTGTGTCAACAGAAAAAAATTTTCAGGATAGAAAATGGGTTCAGTCTATTCTGAGCGACGCGAGACTGCAACTTCGCTCCTTAACTTAAGAGGAAAAAGGTTCTTGACTTCGTGTTGACCGCATTTTACAAAGAGATGTTTCCCAATAACAACGCGAGAAGATGACCGTGGTTGGCGGCTGATGGGCAGCTGAGGGCCTCTCTGAAACCGGACATCCACTGAGAAAAAGTCGTGCTACGGTGTGGTGGAACAGTATAAGACTGGCCTACTATGGAGAGCTGATTGTGGGTCAGACAGTTACAGCTGAAGCCTGCGCACAACAGCCCGCGTGGACCGAGCTCTGCGTCGTCAAGGGGTGAATTCGGCCAATGTAAAACTATTGCACCATAACGGAAGACCACATGTCGTGAAAATCACGCAACAAGAAATCGAGGAGTTGGGCTGGGACGCTCTACCTCCAGCGCCATATAGCCCAGGTCTGGCGCCGTCCGACTATCACTGACCCAGGTCAGCGCAACACTCCTTAGCAGCAAACCAATTCGATAACCGCGACGACGTCAAAATTTGAGTGCCCAACTTCTTCGAGTCGAACCAGAAAGAGGCATCCATGCTTTGCGTAACGAAAGGTGATGAGCCTGTGACACAGGTGAAGAGATGGTTGGTTTGGTTGCTTCATTATTGTTTTTATAATGAAAATAATTGGAGATCGAAAACGAAATTTCAATCTGGCCAACCTAATACATCCGATGGAAAACGTCTAGGGCATCATCGCCAAAAAGGCTTAGGCCTACTATACTTCAACAACTGATTGATCTGATAATTTGGGTCTCACCATCAGAGATCTCGTTGAGCCTCAAAGTTCCGAAAAATTGATAGCCTGTATTGGTTTCATGCTAAGGCAAGAGGAATGGAATGGAGTACGGTACGCGGACGGGTTGCCAGGCCATAGAAGGATGTGGCAACTACGGCCTGTGCGCTCCAATGCCAATGGGCCATATGACGCGCACGCCCTCTTGAAGGCAAAGTTCGGGCTCAGACCCACCTAAGAAGCCCTTACCATGGCTAGAAGTGCTGGGTACGCAAGTGCAAAGGTAGCGCCACCTTTCTACATCGAAACGCGTCACTAGGACCCTAGGCGCCATGGACTTCTAACAGACTCCACCAAACTTAACATGGTCCGCCCACCGTTCGATATCTTGTCTGCGTCGCCACGTTGATCTGCTATGCTCTCTCTTCTCGGACTTCTCTACCACTCTCCGCGCTCACATTATCTCTCATCTCCCTGCCTGTCTTTTGAACTTCTCCACAGCATGGAGCAAAATGCTCGTATTTCCTGTGTATTTCAGGATTTTCTTTCCTTTTTTCTCCACTGGCGGTCCACCTCCCACCCCTACTTTCACATTTGAGTGGAATCACCCATCAATATAATCCTGATTCTTGCCTTTAATCAATGGATCAGGCGCTGGTGCTCGGTATCTGAGTTTCAAAATTGCCGCGTGTCAAGAGAAGTCCATTCCAATCTGCTCTCTACATATGACCCATCCCAGCCGGCCATCCCAACAGCACCCCTTACGTGCCCAGCTACATAACCTGCACCTCTTTGTAGGGATACACACTGCGCTCAGCAGCTCTTGGTTATTTTCCGCTGCGAATTCTTTTCTCTCTCGCTGGACCACTGTGGTAGATACGATACCGTGATCATATCCAAACAGTCCATGACCACACGAATGCAACGAATCCATGCCTGCTCACTTCCCATCTGTTCAACACCCCATACAAGTCAACGTACACTCAAGCAATCTACCACATAGCACGACAGTGCCACTAATACTTCTTGTTTCGTATTTTTTTGTATGTTGTTTCTTACTATGGCTAATTCAAAGGAGGAGTTCACAATAAGAACGAAGGTCAAAAGGGAAAATTGCATAGTTGGGAGACAGGCGGACCTCCTGAGGGTGCTGACCGACGCGCAATTGGCAGCGAAAGATTTGACCTCGGCGATCTAGCATGGCTCACTCTTGGCGCGGTTGGCGGGGTACGCCCACCGACTATCTAATCACTCGCCGCAGGTCTATACGTGGCGAGTGATTAGATAGCAGAGAGAGCGTAGTGTTGAAGAGGGCACAGCGATGAGAGTCGCATCAATGCGCAAATCAACGGGCAAGGAAGGGGTCCCATTTCTCGGGTTTCGGGCCGTTTCAATGGTTTCTTCTTCATCCCTGCTCCACTGACCACCTCTACCCTTATTTCCAATGAGCTAAGTTTTCATCGTGAATTCTGTCTCTGATTACTGGTTTATTGAACAACTTGCTCATTAGCACTGGAACCAAAACAAGTGCATTCAGATATTTGATTATGCAAATAATATTGATGTCGTCTTGGAGACAGAAAGATAAAATCAAGACTTAGACGCGGACAAGTTTGTGATCTTCTGCCATTAATTTTCGGCATCGTGTAGCCATGCCTCTTACCTACAATCCTTCCATCTAGGCAAAGACGTGGGAATGTGCAGGGCTTTACGCACGTCGGCTCGATTCAAATAGTCTTCAGTGTTTCCAATCTGATCACATAAAGGCACAGTCTGGAAATAGCGTCCTTCAGAAGGGACTTCCCATGCCAACATCAACTCACCGATCGCTGCTGAAGAACTGCTGCTGTTCGAGGGGGTATCCCGACGGCCTTCCTCATGAAGCGCTCAATGTGCGCCTTCTTGCCGACTGTACCCGTTGTGTAGCAGCTACTGTATATGTTGTACGGATCCAGATCGTTCGTAGCATTAAATATCTACAGATAATAAGTACAGGTTAAATACGAGCATGCACCGTTGGCTGGGAACGGGTCTCGCAAGATTATCACCCGCAGCTCGTGACCGAGGGAAGCTAACCAGACAGATTGTCCGCGTGCAGCGTGTATTCACACCACTTACTTCGCGCGCGCGCTACCGTATCCGAGCTCGTATGAAAGTCACGGACACACACTCTCTCTTCCCACTTTCGTTTTCTCTGCGCTCTCTCATGGGGGAGAGAATGCGTCGAGCAACCCCGCTGCGCACACCTATACTAAGGCCCCGGACAATCCTGTCCGGTTAGCTTCCCTCCTCCTGACCTCACGCGTTAGTGTGCTTTGATACTAGGCGCCGTTGCAGACCACGCAAAGGGTGAGAAGAGCGTCCGGTACCCCTCAGGAGGCCCGTCGCGGAACGCGGGTAAATCTTGGGACGATTCCGTCGACGTGAAATAAAACATTTGTCCGCAAGTGCACAAGAACGAGAAAGATGAGCATGTTCGTATTCTGAACAACATTGTGGTACTCATTGGATGACTAGCAATAAATATTGCAAATAATGAGCGCAAATCTGACTGGTATCACAAGCTCATGACCAAATATGTGGAAGGATCCCGTAGTTCGAAGGCACTACGCATGATCCGCTCGGAAATGAAGCCGCCGGCAAATAACTTGGCGATTTATTTGGGAAAGGGATGATACAAAAAACGCCATTTAATTGACCTCCATAGGAGGAGGTTTCCGGGATGTTTAGTGTTGTTTTGTATCTGGTCCCAATTACAGTGTTAATTCCAAGCAGCTATCTGAAAATCATCAGGTGTGGGCCCAAATTTATTCACCGTTTGAGTATCACGACGGTGGCTAAGTTCTACAAATTGTCACGGTTTACTACCATCTCTGATATTTTGTAGCGATGATTACTAGTTCCGTAATAGTATCCAAAATCAATACCCAAAGAATAACCGAGAAAAGAATTGTATGTATTGCTCAGCTTTATTGTTCATTGATTTTTGTGCCAAAAAACGCAAGTTCGTTTGCTGCCAGCGATATGGTTCATCATGGTGCCATCCCACCGTGTAGCGATAAGGAAATTGCTTGTGGTGAAATGTTGTTGGGTTCGGTAAGACTTTTTAGTATACGACACAGCTCTTTTCGCCAGAGTTTAACGGTGATATCTTTAAGCGCTTCAGATCTGCTGAGAAATACCACACATACAGCATTCTGCCCACTCCAGAAAGTAGCGCTCCAAGCGCTTCAACCGAGTAGATAACCATAGCTGGATGTCAGATTGTCATAACAGTCCTTTTGTATGAGGGTACTCTTAGGGTGAATTTAATGTTTAATTTTCTGAGAATGTCATCGTCATCTCAAAGTGAAGGGAAGTACCACTACTTATTTCACCTGTTTGAGTATTCCAACTTGATGTTAGAGTGTCAGACTTAAAGTTAAGTTTTTGCTATTTGGAAGTCCAGTATGCTCGCGTTTGGTCGGTTTTAATTGGTACCACCAGAGCAATATATACATCAGGTAGGTCTTCGAAAACTGCAACTGCCTCTTTGATGCCAAATTGGAGAGAAAAAAGCTTAACCTTAGGTATTGGGGAAGGAGGGTGGAGAGCTTACCATGAGGTTAAAGTACCCGAATGTGAGCCCGCAGTAGTCACGGACTGGTGTTGGGCGAGAGAACGTAGGCTTGGGCGATACTCCGATCCAGTAGTCTCCAATACTCCGATAGTCCGTAGGCCCTTCTGTATGCGTATGCGAAAGTTGCGACACTGATTCTTAATTTGTCGCATTCTCAGTGGTCTTTTCTCAGTGTTTTTTTTTTCAAACTTCGTATGAAATCAACTCATAATTGTCACTGTTTACGTTATCTATCCTAATTGGAATGAGTTAGGGCTGGGAATTTTGGACAATATATTTTAACCCAGAGACACCCACGATTATTTTCATTCGCCCAAACTCGCGCGCATGAGGCTGGTTCCACGAAGTAGAAGGTGTGTTTGCCGGCTTCTTGAAGGTAATGGGTGTTTCTTGCAACTTTTGACGCAGCTGTAGGGGAGGGACTAGGACTTACCCATACAACTAAACAAATTACCTTGCACTCTTAAACTGAAATAATGCCTACCTTAAGACCAAATCTTAACACGTTGACGACAGCGCAGGACACATACGTCCCGTCGGACAGCGCGGGACGTATGTGTCCTGCACCCATCTCAAGCAGTTTTTTCGCGCATCCCTACCTTTTTTCTAGCTTTTTGTATTCAATGATAGGCCATACTTTATCATAACCATGGGCGACGTGGTCCACAGAAAGGTTAGGTGAGCCCATGTTTTGCCAAAGTTTTCCGAAGCCTGCGAAATCTTTAGCTTTCTGTTATTATACGACTTCTGTGTGGGTTGAGTAGGTCAATAAAAAGAATAACAGGCGACTAGATATGGGACTCTATAAATAGTAAAATTTTAGAATTGTTGTAGGGCTTATAGAATTCTTCTGAAGTGGCGCAAAGAAATTCACCATTCGAGGCAAAAGCACTGTTTCGGATTAACTTCATAGTCATCTTAGCAGAAACTGCAAAATAACCTCTCAGATGAAGGAAATCTTGCAAATTCTTTCAAAACTTGCTCATTTTATACAAAATTCTTTTTCAAAGAAGTAATCGACCGTTGAAAGTGTGAAACCGGAAACATTACTATGGCGTTATTCGGACAAATTTTCGCCAGAGGCTATTTTTGAAAGTCCTATGGTAAGTAACTTTGACAAAAGGAATAAAGCATTTGCCGTTGATCAATCCCGTTTTGGGATGCGGCACGCATTCTACTTCCATTTGTACATTCGCAGTGGCATTTGAATGCGATGTGGCCTATACAATGACTTGCGGGGGCCAGCCGATGTTCAAGTCAGTGTTTTTATCCTCCCAGACAAGTCTGGTACCAATTAACCGACCCCGGAGGGATGGAAGGCTTGGTTGGCCCGGGCGACTCACGACCCAGGATTTCGATCCCCGGATTTGATCCGCGACCGCTCTGCGTGGTGAGGCGCGCCACTTGTCAGGCTAAGCACCACTTCGCCGCGCAACTTTGACAAGCATTAATAGGAGCAATTTTCTCATCGTTTACAGCGGTTGTCCCTTCGGCAAGTTTGTTCTTGGAAGGATATGTTGCTCTTCAAATGTGTAAAAACTAGCATGTCTGGAAAATTTCCCTGCGTTTTTAGGGAGAAGTCACATCTCATTATGCAGCTTGAAATTAATGTTTCCTACTAGGCCTCACAAGTGAAATCTGAAGCTGTTCCCCGTTTTGTAGATTGTTGTCAAACCAATCTTCTCGCCGCACAATGTAACCCTGCTTGTTTGAAGCATTGTTGGACCACGTCTGGAATTTTTTTTTGCAATTTCTTCTTCCTCAGATTACGATGTCACGTTGTGCTCTAACCGTCCAGTGTCATTTTCACTCACTCTTTCTAATATTTCATTTTTTCTTAGCTTTTGCTAGCTCACAACAGAAAAAAAAACTCTTGATATCGTTACCAATTCTAATTCCTTTTTTGTCCCAAAAAGCGTTTGTCCACGGTGGGTTTTTGTTGGATAACTTACTTTTCTATGTGTTTATGCTAGATAAATCAACTGACTCGGTTACAGGTCTATTCCATTTTATGCTCCAAAAAACGCACCTTGAGAGACAGCGCAGGACGCATGTGTCCCGCGGCCGCCGCACTGGCAAAATCGCCCCTGTCCATCGCGGCCAAAATGAACCACAACGCGCGTTATCGTCAACGTATTAAACCTGATGACTACTGCAAGACTCCAGCGTGTGGTAGGATGCCTCTAGTGCATTTGCAGAAAGGATGTTTCATTTCACGTCGACGGAATCGTTCCGAGATTTATCCACGTTCCCCGTCGCGCGGCAAGAAAGGCAAAGTCAGCGGACGAGTCGCGCGCGTACTATAGGGATTTCGCGTCAAGTTAAATAGAGTGTCCCATTGCACGTCCTACATCGCACACCACGCGCTGCAACTCGTCCGCCGACTCTGCCTTCTTGCCGCGCGACGGGCCTCCTGGGGGGTACCCAAGAGCGTCAACACGCGCACTGGCGCATGACGCGTACTTGGCGTAGAATGGGTAGCTTCCAATTCGATAATTCCAATTTCAATGCATCCTGTCTACTTTTTGGTGTTTTGTGCGCCGTTCTGCTTTCGTTCGTTTTTCACTCAAAAGTTTTCCTTTTCTGTATGGAATATCGTCGTTGCTCACTGCTGAGCCTATCTAAACACCAAAAATAGGCAGGATGTATTCAAATTGG
>MU868561.1:91321-114129 GCA_036418205.1 Ostertagia ostertagi
TCGAAATTAATGAAGGCTGGTAAAAGATCACTTGATCGGTTTATTTGATTTAAATAATGTATAACCCAACAGAACAATCAAGTAAACAGTCACTAACATTAAGCAAGTCTAGCACATTGCCCAGAACTCTCTAAAGTATTGGATACATAAACTGGATTTGAATGCGGGGTCAACTAATGAACTCACTCTCTAGTGGGGTCTCTCTCTGTAGTCCCGTCTTTTCGTGGCTCTTTCATTGACATACGAATTTGTAGGTCCTCCCCTAGTGGTTCTGTAATGTTTGGCTCAAGAGTCTGGCCTGGCTGGTCTTTAAAAGCACCCCATGCTGTCGAAACCACTCCTGCATGTGAGAGGCCGATGCTTTGAGTCGCTGCTCTGCTGACAGACAAAGCCAGGTCGTGTGGCAGCCATGTCTACGGATACATAACATCTTCTAGAATCTAAGTCTATACTACGTATTCTCAAAGTCTAAGAAGAGCGCTCGCTGTGAAGTGGGTGGGAGTAGAATGTGATTGACTAAGCCTGAAACGAAGGTTGATACAGGTTTCTAAGGTCATCTGGAATGACAAAAACATATTACTGATGCATGACAGCAAGGATACTAGTAATGTACGGCACCACGAGAGGGAACGTTTTGATCCAAAGAATCAGCTGCCAATTGTGAAACTTGGCGGAGGCTTGATAAGGTTGCCTTGGAAAAAAGTGGGACCACGCTACACGACTGAGGTAGCGATGAAGGCAGACGTTTGCTGTCATGTTTTGGAAGGTGTCATGTATCCGTAGGCATGGCTGCCGCACGACCTGACTTTGTCTGTCAGGCAGAGCAGCGACTCAAAGCATCGGGCCTCTCACATGCAGGAGTGGTTTCGACAGCATGGGGTGCTTTTAAAAGACCAGCCAGGCCAGACTCTTGAGCCAAACATTACAGAACCACTAGGGGAGGACCTACAAATTCGTATGTCAATGAAAGAGCCACGAAAATACGGGACTACAGAGAGAGACCCCACTAGAGAGTGAGTTCATTAGTTGACCCCGCATTCAAATCCAGTTTATGTATCCAATACTTTAGAGAGTTCTGGGCAATGTGCTAGACTTGCTTAATGTTAGTGACTGTTTACTTGACTGTTCTGTTGGGTTATACATTATTTAATCAAATAAACGGATCAAGTGATCTTTCACCTGCCTTCATTAATTTCGAAAAATCTAAAATTTTCTAAACCCAAATTTGAGCTGAAGGTTGAAATTTTCTGTGTGGATCATAAAACACGTAGTTAATAATTGTTGCAAATTTGGAGACGATTCAGCGATTTCGAGAAGAAATTCTCAAAAAACCGCCTGTTCATAAATTTCTGGCCACTACTGTATGTCCGGATGAGCAAGGGCTTCGAACAAAAAAGAAAAAAATCCAATTCAAAAAACCCAAAGTGGTGTATTAGGTTGTCCCATAATTAGTGGTTCTGGCCACTAATTATGGGACAACCTAATACTAAAATGAAAGGATGTATTGGACTGAGAATGATATCGTAGCGTTTTTTTTTGGGCGTGTCGATTTAATCAAAGCAAGTCTAACCCGGAACTCTGTGCACGCGCATTTTCAAAAAACGAGAAGAGCGTCGGGTGCAGACCATACACGATAAGTGACGACGGCCTCCACAAAATGTCAGGGTTTCCCTGTATTCTATCATTTGTCATCACTTACTACAACCACTATGAACCATTTCTAATCAGAATCACTTGGAGGCCGTCGCCATTTTATGGTGTATAGTCTGCACCCGACGCCCTCCTCGATTTTTTGAGAGATAGAGTATATCAATTGAAAGTATCTCTCCCGAGAATATCGAAGAAAATCACAATATTCTATTTGTGATTTCTTCGATATTCTAAGTGCATTCAGATATAGTGCTTGAAAGTTGGAAATTCCAGCTGGCAGAAATCGCCATAAATAAGGAAAAACTCGTTCTCGTCGAATCATACTCTGATCAACCCTCTTTTTCGCCCACTTTTGAACAATATTTATGTCGTACAAATTGAGAGCGATGAGGACAAGAGAAACGGGGACAGTACTCTTCCTTTGGTTCAAATCCAATAATTCCTTGAAATGGAATCAAAGTCGCAAATAATAAGGAAGAGAACACCACTTATCAGTCCTATGTTTTCAGTTTTTTTTTTCATTAAACAATTGTGCTGAATGTGAGCGCGATATTACGCTCCGACCCTGTACATCGATCATGTGATCATTTCTTAAGGCTCAAAACCACTACCATTTATGACCACGACTTCAGGGAGCTAGAGCACCAAAAAGTCCTATGAATAAAAAAAAAGAAGGAAAGCGCTGTAAAAAATGAATATGACTTCCATTCGAAAGACCTGATTAGGGAAAAACCAACCCAAGTCACGAAAATCGATGCAAAACTCATAATTGTGTGGCTTGGAAGTGCGAAACGATGCTGATAGCAGCATACGACCCTTCGGCTGGTGCTCAAAAGCACCGTAAAGTTGATAAAGAGATCAGTGGGTGCTTGCCTTTTCATTACTTGAATTATTTGAAGCTGTCCTCAGTGATGCCCTCCGGCACTTCTGAAATGTACATGTGTTTCCCCAGCGCTTAATGTATTTTCCCCTGAACTCCCCAATAATGATGAAGCAGTGCTTGAATATGTTTGATAACTGATAATTGCATCTCCTCTATGTCCCACCTCTTCCTCCCTCCCTCCGCTATCCCATCTTCTATATTTATTGATTTATTTTTTTCGATTATTCTAACGGTTTCCTAAATATTACATGATTCTGTTCTGTTTTATTCATATTAATCATTGGTAACAAACCAAAATTAGAATTACAGTCATATTAAGACACTTTACATAAGACACTTTCACACAGAACTTACTGATTTCTGAATTACTGGGCATGGATACGATATGAAACAACATTGATATTATGCTGAGCTTTATTCAAAAGCGTACTTCGTATAATACCGTGTACTATTTCGAATAATTTCTTAGATTGACTGAATTATGATAGTATGATTCGCGTTCATTCGATTTTTTAAGATAAGCTTGAAACTTTCGAACCAAACCTTTGGGTTTATTCCATTGTGAATGAACCAAATCCAACCCTGCCTCGTGCCGTTCTCACAGGTTTCCTACTCCAGTATTGACTGAATAAAGAGGATTCAATAAACGTCTTTATTCCAGCTAGAGCTACTAATGCGATTTCGCCCAATGCGGTGTATAGGTGCGAAGAGGATACCACCGAAGTAAAAAGCGAAGGGATGAAGCCGTGATTCAATAAGAGCTTCGTGTTTAGGCGGTGTATGCATCCACGAGACAGACATACTTGGGATATGCGACGATAAGAGATTCTAAGGATCGAGTGCCCGAAGACACCCGGCGTGCGGCCAGCGGGAAAGCAGAGACGCAGACGGGAAAGGGGACGAGTTGCACCCCATGCTATGCGAAATGGGACGTACGTCTATTGTTGTTGACGCTACACTGCAGTAGGTACTGCGACTCGTCCGGATCCATCTGCCTCCCCGCCGCGTGATGGGCCTCCTGTCGGGTATACCCATAAGTCAAGTCGACAGAATCGAATCGGAAGGGATAGCATGGTGGACCAGCGAGACGAAGGTATTAGCGCATATGCAACAATGTGATCGCATAGTTGCTGGGGTATGCACAGTTACGGTTGAAGTTGTGGCCACCGTTGCCACGCGCTCACGAACAGCGAGAATGGCACTACCTCTGCTCAGAAGCCCAGTAACCTAATTTGCGAGAAGGGTTTGTTCTCTGAATCATAGCTTGAATTTCCTCAATGAGATAATCCTCGCGATGCGCCTTCAAAGAATGAAGCTCTAAAAACATCTCAGTGATGGTACAAGAAAACATTCGGTTCATATTTCATCGATTGATTGATTGATTCGATCATCCCAGCGTAAGTAAAGGTTATTCTATACTGACAAGCACACAATAAACCTAATAAAATAATTCGCTAGCGAATCGCTGGATCAGAGCGTTGCACCAGCGAATCGAACGATGTACCAGCGAGTCGAACTAGGTACCAGCGACTTAATAAAGGACTTTTTAATAGACTTGATAGTAATACTTAATACAACGTTTAAAGGAAGCCCGCCACTTTCAAACAGTGTCACGTGACAGTGGACGCTGTTTGAAAGTGGCGGGCTTCCTTTAAACGTTGGGTCCCGCCACTATTGAGTCGCTGGTACCTAGTTCGACTCGCTGGTACATCGTTCGACTCGCTGGCGCAAAGTTCGATTCGCTGGTGCAACGTTCGATTCGCTGGCGCAACGCTCGGATCCAGCGATTCGCTAGCGAATTTTGCACGCTTGTGGAGTCCCCATGTTGCTGAACCTTCTAATTGCAAAATCGCAGTCAGCCTGGCCGTGCGTCTTCGTATGTTGAGAAATAGGTCCGGAATTAAAACAGTAGAAGAAGAGCTTGCGGTGTGTCAAATTTTTCTTTACCTGCTGTTCACATTCGCATTAAAATGACCTTTTCGGTCTTAAAAATGAGCAATTAGTGTTCCATTCAATCGTATTAGCGCGAGATAGAATAGAAATAAAGAAAGCTTCGTGTATGGATGCCTAGCACAAGTTGGCAAGGTTGGAATTCCAACTCAAAAACTGAACCACAATATGGGACGTGGCAGGCAACGCTTGTGTGATAGTAATATTTGAATAAAAGGCTCTGGCGGAAGGGGGTCATTTCTCGCTATTCGGGCAGGTCTCGTTCCTTATGGAGAGACCTTGATCGTGACCCGCTGATTTGCTCGAAGAGTTCATCTGCGGGTCACGACAAAGGTTCATCAATGTTCAGGGTGGTTCTAAAAGAAGATGAAATTGAAGTTTGGCAACATGTCAGGTGGACAGCTGGCATTATAATGAGGTGCTTGGATCCCGGCTTTTGCAGCGAGCCCGGAGGGTGATCTCCGACACGTATTTCATTTGGGAAAATGCTATAAAAAACGATTTTGATTGGTAGGTCGGCTAGCGTATTCCTCAGACTTCATCCTTATTGAAAACGTAGAGGTATCGTGGTTCGCGGTCTCTACGTCATTGAACAAAAGAGTAATATCACAAGTGACCTAACACGTCGGTGAAATTTGCTAGTTGGGAACAGATCTGCAAGACATGTATCCAGAGCCTGGTTCATAGCATGCCAAACAGAATGGCTCAACTTACTAGAAGCTTTGGTAGGCCTACCGATTTCAGATTCTGAAGATATTGCCGTTTTTTGAAAAGTGTCCACATACTTTTGATACAGGGACAGTGAAACAAGGTTTTCATCAATTAAAAAAATAAAGCTGCATGTAAATTGGTGAGAAATGAGAAATCCTGGTTTTCGCATACGAGAAATTGAATGGTGGTGGTCGCATGGTGCAGAAATCAACAGTTTTTGAAGAGAATGGAAAAATTTTTGGGTGTCCCCATACATTTGGTACCGCTGTACATATTCATCTCCTGCAAAAGTTATCACAAGAGCCACACCTCTTTCCCGACTTGGCTATTTGTTATCAGTTATTGATAGAATTTCGGCGACCATCTGTTATCAGGGGTGCACATGCTTCACCTAATGAATTCCTGTTTTCACTGTTTGATGGACTTCCATCTTGCACAATTTTAACAGGATATTGCCTTGTTCATTGATTAGTATTAAAATTGCCCATTGGCACTCCCTCCTCATACGTCTCTTTTATCATCCCCTGTACTATTTCACTGGCGAAAGTGGTGCAGCGGCAGGTGGCGTCGCTAATCACTAACGCGCTCCAAGATTGTACTATAGTAGGATTATCCTTTAATATCAATTTTCAAAGCTCTCGCCAGTTTCCCTACTCAGTGATTGGTCTGACGTGCTCTCCCTTGGGAAACGAAGCATAGAAGATGGATAAATACATTTGCGAATGATATGAATATCTAGCACAGTACACTTGACTTTTTAGGGAATTATGCAGCGGATAATTCTTTTTCTTACTGTTCCTGCTATATTTGCGTTCAAAGCACAATTCAAATACGGCTGCGGAGAGACTTCTTGCACATTTCAATTCGTTATGCCTGAGGTGAGTGAGTAATGCGGTGATTTCGATGACGATTCACCCATGTTCTTTTTCGCGAAATCTCTCATGCGGTCGCCCTCTTGATTGCAGAAAACTCAATCTTTCTTAGGCCGATGCCAGACTGTACGAATCGAGCCACTCGCTGTATGCAACGCTACCGCGGACGCTAGCGAACCACTCGGTTCGCAAGGTCTGACATCGGCCTCACAGTGAATGCGATAGGATGCCTCTGACCTAATACAATCTCGGCTGTTTCTGATGCAACTGCCCTGTGTTGGAACCCCAATACATCATAAATTGCATGATTTATGCGTAAGAGGCGATTCTAGAAACAATATTTCCAGGGCATTGCTCGCTACGTTGATCCAGCAGTGTTGGTTACACAAGTGAACAATTTGAACTACAGCATTGGCGTACTTCAGCAATTGGAGGAAACGATGAATCAGTTCGAAAACTTCACTGAATTCAACGATGTGAGAGCTTAGTGTCTCCTTTATTCATCTCATTGCCAGTTACGATCTGGTCAACTTTGTTATTTTCATAGTAAAAGGATCCAGCCAATGATTGTTCAGCTGCGCCAATCACGAAATTTCCCTTCCTAGAGCGAGTGGGCTAGGAAAAGAAAAGGACGTAGCAGTTTCAGTGTCCATACTTGTAATCAGCGTTCAAGGCTCTTGACGACATATCTTGATCTCCTACCAAAGTTCCATGGGAAAAAGCATTTCCTGGTAAACGTTGAAGTGGGATAGGAAAGTCACGTCCTTCAACTAAAGTGTTTTCAAAGAAGGCTTCTTGTATTCCAACATAACAACACGCTCTTAGCTCTAGCAAGATCAATTAACATTTAATTTTCGGTTGGACGTTTCGCTTTTTCCGATGATATTAGAATCACTAATTCGGAGTTGTTGATGGTTATATCTGCAGATGGGATGCAATAAAGTGTATAGCATCGGATAGCGTACACATCAGCAGTAGTTTGATAAGTCCTCATTAGTTGACTTCTTGAAATTGAACAGATGAAATTAAGGACAAGAAGAGCAGTTTTGGGCGCTCCACTCCCTTTGTGTCTAACCAGGAAAGGTCATTAGGCCAACCCGGCCAAATGAAATGAGGTGCACATTTCTGTACGCAGCATGAGACGCTGAACTCAAATCTGCTTTCATTATCTGCTGAACTCTTCTCTGAAAGGAGTTACGGAGGGTTTTTGTTGCCGCCCTTGATTTTCAGTGTCTTGCCTGCAATCACATGTTAGCTGCATTATAAAAGTATCGAAAGAAACCGAGCCGATGTGGTGAGCTTCGGTAGCGCAGTTGGTAGCGGTCTTGCTTCTCAAGCAAGGGTTGTGGGTTCGGTCCCTCCCGGGGTTTGGTGTTTTGCTTTTTGTCAACATAGCTAAAAAGCCTTTTTGAATCCGTTATATTATCAATGGTTACCTACAAAGAGTTTGCAAGCAAATTCTCTTAAGCTCGAGCGCTACTTGTCTGTTAGTGCACATGGTGCCCGTAGTGCAGGTACCAGGCTTTCCCTTGGCAAGTAGGTACGATATTCGTATTCAGGGGATCAAACTACCCCTAAAAACGAGTTTTTCGCCAAACCTGAGGTCATGAACTAATTGAGAAAAAGCGGAGCAGTGATGGGATTACCACTCCTCAAACTCCACTTTTTGGGTTGACCAATCATGGACGACGGGGGAGAGGGAGAGGTTGTATTAGGAAATAATGCTTGCAGATCTTTGGATGATGCAGACGGGCAAGCCAGACACAATTTTTGTCTATTATGAAAAGTGTTTAAAGGTTTATTCTACCCAAGTGCCAGCCTTTTGTAATGGATTGGTGGATCGTGAGTGCCCAAATTTTCGAGGTTAGGTCAAAATTTCAGAATTCGCTAGAAGTTTGCTCAAAGGGAGAGTCTGGCTCCCTGATTACGAATATCATACTTGTTCGAAGCAAAAATGCCTGGCGCCTGCGCTACAAGCGCCCAAAGTAGTGAGGAGCGATGCCGCCCAAGTTCGTTATTAATTGCCCTTAAATTCTTTGTACTTTAACTATACGCAAGCATGTTGGACTAGCGATGTTAGGATCTTCCTAGCTATCTTACTGCAAACGGCAAAAGAACAAACTCGCCAAGGAGTCGATCCCCTGACCTCTTTTTCGTGAGCCTCGACCACAGCCCCTGCGCTTTTCTGCTTCATAATTCCTTTCAGAGAAGAGTTCAGCAGATAAGGAACACATATTTGAGCTCAGCGTCCCAAGGCGCGTATAGACATATACATCTCATTTCAATTGGCCGGGTTGACCAAATGACCTGTCCTGGTAAGCAGTAAACCATTCACGAGCTTGGCAGGGAACACTGACATATTGTAATGCATTATCAAACTATAAAATTTGATAGCAATAATAAAAGTTCATCGTTACATTATGTTCCATTTGATCTCGCTTGATTTCGCTGATCTGGATCAAATGAACCACCTAATAGCTTGAATATTCAATTCGACCGTATGACCATGATATATTTTATTTTCTTCACCACATCAGTCAACACAAACCTCCCAACTCATTTGCAACTTTGAACTAGCTCAACATGGATTACCAGTTTAGCTCCGCACGCAACCGCGCGCATCACATGGTAGGGCTTTAGTGAAACTGGACAACTTGCAGAATATTAGGTCACGTGGCTGAGAAACTAACAGTAAGATGTTTTGGAAGATGTATGTTACATGAAGAATAAAGGTTGTCCAATTTTGCTTAAAGGAAGCAGTCACGATAATTTTCATGGCAACGATAAGGAAAGCTATGTATTGGAGTGGATAGAGGTCCTGCCCAATGTTAGAACACGTGAAGTTTCAGTGGCAGTGGCGCCTTATCAACGGAGTGATAAGGCGCCGAAATCCACTTCCGTTCAGCAAAAACCAAGACTTATCGATGTGGAAAGGGGTGCGATAAGAGCGTGCTAGATATGATACCGTTATCGTTATCGTCCCGTTTTCATTCTGGAGTGCACCTCTTATCAAGCAGCCGCACCTTCTTATCTCATCGTATCATATCTTCCATGGGCTTACACTCGTCCAACAATTACTGCCTCACACCTTATCGATTGATAACGCGAGGGTAGCAAATCCAGCGTGGAAGCCAGCGTGACTGCTTCCTTTAAGATTGCTGCGTAATGCGCGCAGTAGCATGCGGAATGAAAATGGTACTTATCATGACTTCGTAAACATTTAGCATTGATATCGAGCTCGGGCGATTTAGCGGTTTATAGAATTTCCACAATTGAAGAATCGGTGTGTAAGTGAAATATAACCAATCAATCAGCATCTAACCATGATGGAAATTGGAAATATGATGGAAATTCGCTATTAGTCCAAGTCCAGATAGTTGAGCAGCTCAACTTTCTTTGCTTCTTTAGATGAAAGGGTAGGAATGGAACATATTCACGTGCTAGGGACCTGGTTTAGTTCAACTGAGTGCACGCTCAATTGTCGCTACTTTTATCAGTACAGTTGCCGCTCATACCACTTTCTGTCACCTACATTCAACCCTCGCCACCTTGATCGCTTGCCAGTGATAATTGCAACGAAGTTGGAGAGACCTGCATTCAAACGCTCTTATCATTCCTTGTCATTTGTTATCAGTTCATACTGTTCGCAATCGGTGTCCCGTCCCCAACCTCCAGGCAACGTGTAGGAGCTAATATTTACTGTCACCACGAAGGCTGCAACGAAATTAGCAGTACTCAAAATCCTAACTTCCTTATCAACCGTTATCGCTTGTTATCACTTTTGATCACCCACTATCCGTGTTCCCGTCCCATCCCCTATACCACATGTGAGAGCCAAGGTTCCAATGTAACCGCGAAGGGCCGCAACGAAACTGGTGGTATCCACACTTGACGCCCCTTATCAGTTCTTATCAGTTGCTACCACATTCTTTCACTCAACTTCTTGGTCCCCGCCTCACCCCACATATCATACATGAGTGCAAACTCTCCACCGTCAACGCGAACGGCGTAACGAAATTGGTGACATCAACATTATCAGCTCCTATCAGTAGTTATCACTTCCCGCCACCCATCATCAGTGTTCACCCCACCCCCTATATATCCTAGAAGTTTGAGCGCTCTGGGTCCAAAGGGAGGTGAAGTTATGAATTTCCGGTCAGACACACACACACCGCTTAGCCGATTATATATAGTAGGATATGGGCTAATGTAATAAAGCTCATGATTTGAACAATCTAAGATGAGTTTGACAAGGAGGGGCTAGCAGTAAACGGACCGCAATTGTGTGAGGTGACCCCATAGGCAGGTGAGTGGAGGTGTGCGACCAAGTCTCGCCATAACTGCAGTTGCATCTAAAGTTGCTAACCCTAGGCGAATCCAATCGGGGTACCAACTCAGTTAGGGGAGGGGGACAGGGCTTCGAATGGGACGGGGAAGGTCTTTCCAGGCCAAAATGCGCCAGCTTGTTTGGAAACACAGAATTCTTTGTAGTAGGCACGCTTGCCCCTTTCAGCACAAAGTTTATCGTGCCACTTGCCTTAGAATGACACTTGCTGCCGTATCACATATATTACCACGAGAAGGTGGTCATATGGCGCGGTCACTTTCCCATTGCGGCGCATGGACTGTAGTTGCCATCCAGGCGCCGCCCATATTTTGGCCAGATAACTCGTCCGTATCGCCGAAGTATTTGATATCGTGGTTGATCGGTCTACAATGTAGCGTGCCAGAGTAGACTGCAGATGCCTTCGAAATCTCCGGCTTCTTCCCTGCGCTGATTTCGCTATTCACACATCAACTATTGGAATGTCTGTGAAGTTACTTCGAAGTGATTGCATCACGATCGTTTTGGAGTTGTGACACATTGCACTTCACAGCAATTTGCAGTGTGTTGATAAAAACCTATGCAGGTAAGGGGTGTTCAGCATATCTTATTGAGAGAACATTGCATTGAAAAATCTATTGATTCGAAAAAAAATTCGACTACACTAAGCGGTTTTGAGGAAGCATGTCTTGTCCATTCAGAATGGCCTACATGTTGTAACGAATGATCTGAATCTATAATAAATACTATTACGGCTCATCAGCTCAGTTAGTGGTTTTGTGCTCAATTTTACTCTAAACTTTTTTGTTATCTTGCTACCACTTGTGGTCCTATGTCCTCTTCTCTCTTTTGAGTTCTCTTTTTAGTGAGATTTTGAAGTTGATGTTTCCCAAAATAGTGATTTTTTTCTCCTCTTACTGACCCTTCGTATAATTCATCGTGTTTGGATATTAGGTGCAATTTTTTCTTTGCATTTTTTGATGAGTTGCTGTGTCTGATCTCATTTCTAGATTGACATTCCTCAGTAATTATTGCTAGAGGGGACTATGAAACGTGCGATGTTGCATCCAATATGCCTAAGGGAGCCACAAGGACACAGAGATTGGGACGAGACATGCCTTTGGCAAAGTAGAACTGAATCACAACGTGGAAAACAAGGATCCCGTACCCCAACGAGGGGAGCGCTCAGTGGAATGGGATCACGAGTTGATGAAAACGTCGAAAATAACACTTGTCTGAAAGTGACAATAAATAATTTACTCGGTAAAGAGAGCCCAATCAGATCAGGAAAACTAGCCTTGCAGTCTCGAACACTTGGGGTCTACTACATTGAGAGGCATGTGGTTCGGTTTTTGTACCACGTACAGTAATGACTTTTGCAGGGGAGGAAACTAGAGGTGCGTGAATCATTTCCTTTCCCTCTATACTCCACTTGGATTTTTTTTGCTCTGTAAAATCGGAATCACTTAGGTGGCACATATAACGATTATACCCAACTTACCATTTTTTCTCTCTCAGGATTTTGATCAAAACAAACAATTGTTATAACTTTCTCAATCCTCGTATTCCTATTCGGGCACCATAGAAGGAGAAGGTTTCTAAAAAAAGGTGTTTTCCGAAAATCAAGGAGCTTCTATGCTTGTCTCTAAGTTTTCAAGAGAAGCAAACTATCTAAAAAACACGGTAATATGACCCGATAAAACTTAAGTACACTTGTTTTTGTTTGTTAACTGCTGTTTTTGGCCGCAGTTCGCCTTGCGAATGTTTCACAAGAATGCTGGGTTGTGAACAAAACTTTCGCCCCAGGCGGGACTAGAACCCGCACCTCGCTTTCCGGGCAAGTGCGCTACCAGTTACGCTACCGGGGCACCATTTCATCCCAACTCAGCTTTTCATGGTATACGTACCATAGCTTTCAGCACTCACACGTATAACGTGTTGAGCCGGTTAGCCGATATCGGCAATGACCGCGAGGCTGAAAGCTTTAGCAATGAATTTGACTTGTTTTTAATTGTTAAGATTCGCAAGGCGAACTGCGGCCAAAAACCAGGTAAGAAGCAAAAACAAGTCAAAATTCATTGCTAAAGCTTTCGGCCTTGCGATCGTTGCCGATATCGGCTAACCGGGTGTATGAACTTAGAATATAACTGTATACGGTAAGCCAATTAAGGGGTTACTGTAATGTGCCTC
Source organism: Ostertagia ostertagi (assembly GCA_036418205.1). Taxonomy (NCBI): domain Eukaryota; kingdom Metazoa; phylum Nematoda; class Chromadorea; order Rhabditida; family Trichostrongylidae; genus Ostertagia; species Ostertagia ostertagi. The sequence goes on from MU868561.1 coordinate 103,902, forward strand.
GCCCTCCTCAGACCTGCCTGTGGGGTGACCTCAATTAATTGCTGACGCTGACCGCTGACCTCTTCCTGACTTTCGTCAAACAGTATATTGATTATCAACATCATGATACATCATCATGTATGCTCGATAATTTGCGTTTGAAACAACACGTTGGAAGTATTTTCCTAGAATTGGAGTTTGAAAAACTCAAGTCATCTATATTTTAAATTTCTCATTGAAATGAGCTTAATTTTCCCGCTCTTCCATTCAATGAGTTCACGAAGTAATTAATGAATTAAGCCCCGCGGCAGCACAAAATATCAGTGTCCAAGAAGCTTTAGCCTTCCGGTTATTCCCAAATTTATTTAACAATGACAAACAAAAGCTTCAATCAGTAAATGTTGCCACTGCAACATAACTACTCATCGATCCGGTAGTGAATGGAGCCACAGTCAATCGTGCGTCTGGCCGAACCAGACAGGGAATCGTATCTGTGACTTTTGGGAGTGGGGTCGTGTCATTATTTGGGATTGACATAAGTTGACTTAGTTTGAAGGGAGTCGAGAAAATAAGGAGATCGTGTTTCGAAGAGAGGGATGTTTCTGATGGAATTGCACCAATTTTGTGGAAAATTTGTAAAGAGGCGTGAAATAGGTGAAAAGAGCACTTGCTGTTTTTCTACACATATAACACCTCCAACTCACCACCTCCCACGAAGAAGTGGAACATGTAAGGAGATCTTAAAATACAAGAAAAGTACGTGAACAATGAAACCATATTGGCTTCCGAGATATGAACATTTTCACACATACCGATCCCTTCTCCACCTCTCTAGACGACAGCTTTGAAGAGAAAATTCGGGCGGAGTAGGAATTTACCGATTGGTTTCAGAACACTAGAAACTGCCACGGTGCTGTGAGTGGCGGTTGAATTGAAGAATACTACCAAAACGGAAGCACCCATGAACAAAAGCAAGAGTACTGCAGAAAATTTCAAAATACATGCCAGTAAAATGATATTGGTTTTCCGGATCCAAACTATTTTTTGTTTAATAAAATTTTCCTGTGCCTTACGAGGTTGTTCGGTGGAACCTTTACCTTTTGAACTACCTCGTAAGGCACAAGAAAACTTATTAAACTTACACCTGACACGATTACAAGAAGAGAGAACTTGGAGAAGACTATTTTTTGTGTTTCCTCTTTTAGTACGTATTGATAGATTTCGTTCGATAATCAATGTACTGTTTGACAAAAGTGAGGGAGAGGTCAGCGGTCAGCGCAAGCAATTAAATGAGGTCACCCCACAGGCAGGTCTGAGGAGGGCGAGGCACATTACAGTAACCCTACTTAATTGCCCTTACCGTATACAGTTATATTCTGGGTGTGTACCTAGTTTGAAACCGGCTACGGTAGCCTAACTAGCGGATTGCTGTAGCGGGGTGTGCACCTTTAGTCAGGATTGACCTTTCACACCTCTTCGCTGTCGTTGCCTCACACCCTGCTCTCACTTGCCATTGGATAGACACCGCTTAATTGGCTGCGCTGACTGCTGACCTCAACCCTGTAAATTCATCTCATACAGAATATTGTTCGCTCAAGAAGTCATCAACACAAAATTAGTTTAAGTAAAGCAGCTGAATTTTAATTTTAGGAATCTGATTTCTAAATTTCAAAGCTCAATCTAGTAATTCCCAGCAGATGCAAGAGCGAGGAAAGTGAGCGAAAAACTCTCAAGATTTTTCAGATAAGCGACTTCATGAAATAGTTCTGGCTTATAACAAAGCAAACACTAGGTCATTCTAACCTCATTATCCCATTGTGCAGGGTTTAAAGATAGCAGAGATTGAAAGATGTAAAGAAAGTGTCGTTTTTTTCGGATTGCTTTGAAATTTTGTTGGTCCATTTTACATCAGAAACGCTTTCGACAATCGAGTAAATTAGCGATTTCAGATTTTAGAAACAGAAAATTTGCAAATTCAAATCCATACAAAGTTGACCAATTTGTGAAAAGCTAAGGAAGCTAAGCCCGTTCGAAGTGCTAAATGTAAGTTCATGGTTCAACAGTGTGTTGTATTGCAACCACGATCGCTTTCTACACCCCAAACTGTCTCTTATTGTCCCCTAGTTCGGGTTTGGAAATGATTGCAAGGAGGGGGAAGGTAGTACCTAAAATGAAAATTCCCCAACGCTCTCCCAACAGGGGTAACATTGCGCGCTGAGTCATCTAAGCCTAGTTCCTCCGGAAACGAAACTAATCGTACGCAAGCTTCTCTATAAATTAATTCAAATTCCGTAGCTTATTGGTAAAATGGGGAATGTTGAAAGAAAACCGGAATATGATCATTGAATGTCGTAGCACACTGATCTCGTAAATTGGTTGAATTTGGTTTCAAAATTCAACGGCGTTTCACTGTCAACATGCCTTGCAGCCACGGTCGCATAAAGTCTACCAGTATCTTCTACCTTTTGGCGCAAGGAGGATTGTAAGGAAGAGGAAGGTCTGAAATTGAAAATTCCCAACGCTACCGCAACAAAGGTTAAATTGCGCGCTGAGCCATCGAAGCATAGTTCCTCCAAAGCTAAGCTAATCGTTAGTTAATTTTCTCTATAAATTAATCCAAATCCCATAGGTAAATGAAAAAAAAACTGATATTCACTGAACGTCGTAGCGCACTCTTTTCGTGAATCACTCGTAGTTCAAGAATACGATGGCAATTTTGGAAAGACAAGTGATAGGGGAAAAAGGTATTAGGAAGGCTAATGGGCAACGCTGCGATAATTTCTAAATTATCGCAAGGTTAAAAAATAGCGTTATATTGGTACTTTGCTCAAGGAAATTCTCCAGCAGAATGAATCCGAATAGGAAATTAGCACGTCCCCTGTAGCTGAATTTTCAGAGTTGTATTTTCTTTACTCTCATATCTCTGAAAAAAAAGATAGACTTGATAATCAATACTGCTCATGAGAGCGATTTGTTGGAGCGAGGTCAGCGCTCAGCACAGCTAATTAAGCAAGGTCCAGCCGTAGGCAGGTGAGAGGGTGGTGCGAGGTAACGACAGCGAGTAGGTGTGAAAGGTCAATCCTGACTAAGTTCCCTCTCCCCATCTAAGGTTGCCAACCCAACGCAGTCAATTAACGGGGTTACCTCATAGGCGATTGCTTATACACGCGAGTTGGCAGGTGTGACATAGGGAGTGTGAGGTCACTTGCATCTAAAGTCCTCCCGAGTACCTCCACCCTTATATTCCATGTTCCGCCACCCCGGCTAACCGGCTCAACACGTTATACGTGTGAGTGCTGAAAGCTATGGTACGTATACCATGAAGAAGCTGAGTTGGGATGAAATGGTGCCCCGGTAGCGTAACTGGTAGCGCACTTGCCCGGAAAGCGAGAGGTGCGGGTTCTAGTCCCGCCTGGGGCGAAAGTTTTGTTCACAACCTACGCCATATAGTGAAACTTGAGTACACTTTTCCTCTGCGCGAAGATAGACAACGATAGTGTAACCTCGCCATAGCAATTATCTATCACACACTGCAACAGTTGTGTAGTGAGTACATGCTGTATCACAACTCCAAAACGGTCGTGGCACAATCATTTCGAAGTAACTTCACAGTCATTCCAATAATTGAAGTGTGAAGAGCGAAATCAGCGCAGGGAAGAAGCTGGACGAAGAGTCAAGAATGGCGAAACTTGGGAGCAGGGTCGGTCCTACGTTGCTACAAGTAGCAACGGGGGGTCGTACTTTGATGAGTTTTTGGAGGGGGGGGTCGTACATTTTGACGAGTTTGTAGAGGGGGGGTCGTATATTTTTATGAGGTTGTAGAGGGGGGGTCGTACTTGCTTCGATTGTGAGAAGTTGCATGAGGTGAGGGAGGAGTGGCGCGGGAGAAAATTTGCCGTTTCAGCGCGCGTATATATCCCCCCTTAGAAAATGAAGCGTGGGATTAAAGGTAGGAGGGGGTAAATTGGTGGAAATTTAGGTAATTTTTACGGTTTCAGAGTGACTATATACCCCCCGCTCGACGGCATTTTGGAGGAAAAAGTGGGCGGAGTTTTCGTGGTTCGAGTGATACCAGAATGAAATACTATAGCGAGGAATATGGTGGTCGAGGGTCGAGAAGGGGGTCGTACCAAATCCACCTTTGGGGAGGGGGGTCGTAAAAATTTTTCGAAAAGTAGCAACGATAGGACCGACCCTGCTTGGGAGGCATCTGCAGTCCAGTCTACTCTGGCGCGCTGTATTATAGACAGATCATCCACGATAATTCTAACAGTTCGGTGATCCGGACGAGTTATCTGGCCGAGATATGGGCGGCGCCTGAGGTGGCAACTACAGCCCATGCGCCCCAATGGCAAAATGACCGCGCCATTTGGTATACACCCTTTGTATACGGTAACGCCGGGCTCCTTGAAGTAGGCACAGCACAGTGCAACAAGAGTAGATGATTTTGAAATTTTCAGGCCTTTACAACGAAGTATAATGAGACGGCAACGATCATTCAACCAGTGGTCACAGAAATAAATGATGCGAAATCAAACTTCTCGTCGGCCCTCACTAATTCTGCTTCGCTTCATGATCAAGCAATGCTTCTTACCAATAAGACCAATTGTTTCCAAGATGGGTCAATCAGCAGCTATTGCGGTAATCTAACTCTGGCAAATCCTTGATGGAATTTCGCTAGTACGCTACACAAGTGATTTCAAATGATTCGCTGAATAAAATTTACTCTCGCTTCGAAGAGTTGGAACACCAACGCAATCTTCAGATTGTTCAACAAAACAGTGCACAATTGGAAGGTCCAAAAATAACAAACAACAACAATTCACAAGAAATCTTACAAGAAACTTTACAGAAAATTCCTACTCCTATAATTTCCGAAATCGTCAAGTCCTGAAGGCAGAAAATCTTTGAAAAAAAAAACTATTTCACAGTTGCAATAGAACTCGCCGCTAGTTTATCGGGACAAATTATGTCATTCCCTCATGTGAGCAAGGAATCGCCACCAATCGCAGCTCGAAAAGAGAACGATAAGTACATGCGAAAAATACTAGCGCCTTCTCTGCGTGCTCCAGGCGAAAGAAACTTCAGTGAAACTATTCTCCAAAAACAAATGAATGTTTTCAAAAGCAGCGGAAATTGCTAATCTCTTACTATCTCTTTAGTGAACGAGGGTGACCGTTGAAGCAGTAATGTGACATGTGTGATGGCAGAAGCCATTTGAGCAACGTCCTCACGTGGTGTTCCTGCCAGTCTCGAGAGATCCGACAGCATCTAAGAATATAATTTTCTTACCTGAACACAGTGGTAACATTTCAATTGAAAATACCAACTTTATACGACTAATGGTAAGTGTGATAAACTGTGTAATCTAATTATATCAAACCGATAATTTTGTTAACGATTTCAAAAAAGACTTAAGAGGAACTCCGAGTTGGAAATATCGCGTCTTGATATTCGATTGGAAGGCGAAAAATGAGATTTTTTGAAATTTTCATACGATCACCAGCTGCACCCCTTTTGCATGCGCTCTCTTGCCTGAACAACGGCTCATGGTCACTAAATGGATGTGATCTCACAAATTTGAACTTTTGCAACGCTGTAGATGGCTTTTCACATACCCCGAAGCCGCTCCCCCTCCAGGGCTTAGCCTAGTGCCTTACCTCCCTCCTCGGTTTGTAGCCGAACTACTTGCCGCTCTCTAAGGCTGATGTCAGAGTCCGCGATCGTTTGGGCGATTTACGCGATTTTCGCGCGAAACCTGCGATGGATCACAGGAGTACACAAGGCACAACACACACAAGGCGCCCGCGAACTGTGCTGGAACATTTTCAAATTTCCCGCACACTTCGCGGGCGCTACCGGCTCGGCCGTGCTCGCCGCGGCGCCCATAAAACGTGAAAAAAGTAGGGGGGGGGGTGATGGGGGCACTTTCGATTCCTCATACGTCGCAGGCTTCGCGCGGATCACAAAAATTGCAAGTGCCCCATTTGAACATTGAAACACTGAATATGAAACAAGTGGAATCATGAGCAGTCGTCATTCAGCCATCACCATCAAGCAGAAGTGGCGGCGGGATTGGAGAACACCTTGCAGTATTGATCGGGCACTTGTGATTTCCGTGACCCGTCGCGCAAATCGCGAAAATCGCGCAAAGGATCGCGGACTCTGACACCAGCCTAACCGTCTGTGCTCGGGCCATTTGCGGGTCCATTAAAATCAAGTAGTCCGTAAACCTTCCCCGTTCCCCTCACCCCTGGCTCTCTCGCAATGTTTAGACATGCATCCGTTGAACTCCGCTACTGGTTCGAGGCAGATAAAGTTGAAACAGAAGTTCTGTGAAAAAAATGTCACTAAACGGAATCGTGTAAAAATAATGTCAATAATACCCTAACTTCCGGTAGATAAGCCCGCGCCAATATCACGTAAAAACACCTCCGCTGGTGCAGTGCACTTGCGTACATCTAGAGACAACCGTAACTTGCCCATAGGGTAATTCGATATGCTGATTACGAAAACGACATTCATTTTTAGCGGTGGCGCCATCTGGCGCCAGTTGGCGTCACCTTGTCACGACCCTTGTTTTCACCAAAATCGGTGTAAACTTCAGTATAGGGGTTATTTGGGGCCCTGATTACGAATATGACATTCGTTTTTGGCGTTAACGTTGTTCAGTGCACATTTCTCGGTTGGAGAGCAGACGAGCAGAAAATAGGCGCCAAATAGCGCCAGCGCCGAGAATGAATGTCATATTCGTAATCAGGACACCAAATAACCCCTATACGGAAGTTTACACCAAATTTGGTGAAAACAGGTGTCGTGACAAGGTGACGCCAACTGGCGCCAGATGGCGCCACCGCTAAAAATGAAAGTCATTTTCGTAATCAGGGCATCGAATTACCTCTATAGGCAGTTTCTAAGGTGTACAAAATTACACTGCACGAGCGGAGGTGTTTTTACGTGATATTGGGGCAGGCTAACCTACCGGAAATTAGGGTAACTGTCCCGTTCTTAGAGCCGCTGCAGATTTCGAAGATATGAAAAATTTGGATTACTGTCACTTCTACAAACTCTAAATTAATTCTACAAAAAGTTCAACACAAAAACTAGTCAAAAATCATTGCTAAAGCTTTCAGCCGCGGTCATTGCCTCTTTCAGTCTCGCGTCATTGCCGATATCGGCTAACCGGCTCAACACGTTATACGTGTGAGTGCTGAAAGCTATGGTACGTATACCATGAAAAGCTGAGTTGGATGAAATGGTGCCCCGGTAGCGCACTTGCCCGGAAAGCGAGAGGTGCGGGTTCTAGTCCCGCCTGGGGCGAAAGTTTTGTTCACAACCCAGCATTCTTGTGAAACATTCGCAAGGCGAACTGCGGCCAAAAACAGCAGTTAACAAACAAAAACAAGTCAAAAACTAAAGTAGATACAAGGAAATTATGCAAAGCACTGTGCTAGCTCAATGCAACAAAAACCATCTAGAGATGCTTTCATAATTTGAGCCGTGTGAAATGTGGCTAGTGCATACATTGCGAACAGTGCAGAGTGACAGCACACAATGCTGACAAAGGACTGAAGAGGCTGGTACTTAACTGGAAAGTGGTGCGTACCACTTCTCTCGGAGGACTGAGAAGAAGACTGAGCCTAAGCCTAACGTGAGAATTAAACATAAGCCACTGAGCGAGCATAAGCTTAAGCTTAGGCCAAATCACTGATCGCGCAGATCCAGTCCGTCCAACTATTAGGTTGTCTCAAAAGTTCGAATGCACGTTTTGGATCTTATGCTTCAAGCTCCTTCTGCAAATTCTAATGGTTAGGCTAAGGAGAGGGCACAACGCGTAGTAAGGCTGCTTTCATACTTCGCGCCGGTGCGGTCGGTGCAGACGGTGCCGACGGCGCCGACCGCACCGACAGTGCGAAGAGCGTCAATACGCGCTCTGGCGCATGACGCGTACGTTGGGCGCAGATGCGCGCTCCGATCGATAATCCTTGGTTTTGGTGTATTTCTTGTCTTTTTCGATGTTTTTTTTTGCGCCGTGTTCCTTTTATTCGTGTGTTTTCTGTTCATACTTATTCTTTTATGTCTTGATGAATACTTTTCAGTTGTTCCGCGGACGAGCGACGTCGTACAACCCCGTGTGAACGTGGCTTCCCGGTGAGTTCATCATAAGCAATTTTGTTTATTCGAGTGGACTCTATAATTTTAGAAGTTGCTTTTTCTTCGATACGATTTCCTGCTGGTGTGCGAAAGGCCGCCGGATCTTGGTAATTTAATTATTCGCACACCAGCAGGAAATCGTATCGAAGAGAAAGCAACTACTGGAAACATACAGTTCACTCGAATAAACAAAATTGCTCATGATGAACTCACCGGGTCTTGAAGCCACGTTCACACGGGGTTGTACGACGTCGCTCGTCCGCGGAACAACTGAAAAGTATTCATCAAGACATAAAAGAATAAGTATGAACAGAAAACACACTAATAAAAGGAAGACTGCGCAAAAAAATCGAAAAAGACAAGAAATACACCAAAACCAAGATTATCGATCGGAGCGCGCCATCTGCGCCCAACGTACGCGTCATGCGCCAGAGCGCGTATTGACGCTCTTCACACTGTCGGTGCGGTCGGCGCCGTCGGCACCGACTGCACCGACCGCACCGACCGCACCGGCGCGAAGTATGAAAGCAGCCTAACTTATAACCGAATTATGCCCACCCCAGTCGCCTTCTTCGAGTTTGAAGTGGGAGATTAAAGAGCCATGTTTTTCACGCTCTGACTTAAGCAGCTCTACTGAGCCACAAACCGATTGAAGCCGGAAGTAACATCTGCTTTGCGATACATCTCCTTGTCCTTGCCAGCCATGAGGTATCAGAATAGGATGGATCTTCTTTGCTCAGGAGACTACAGCCTGGAGAAAACCCTAGCTCAGGAAGGCCATAGGTGTCGGATATGGACAGACTGCGTTCTTTCGTTGAAGCCAATCGCACAGGGTGATCTTTATGTAGCCACCTTGGTGTCTCAGGCACAGTTCACAGAGGTTCTCGCTCCTTCATAGAAAGGGTTGAAGCTCTGCCAAAGATTCCCTCATGAATTGACCACTGATGACAGGAGTGCGACACGAGTCCCGTCTATAATTTGTGTCCTACTCCATCCGTACGCCCTGGTTGAACAAAGCCACTACTGCAGTTGAGAAGCTCAGGTTTCATGACAACCACACCTAGAATCCCAGGGACTGGATCGAACAGAAGAGGGTGAAAAATGGTCAAATTCACCACAAGGTCATGCTCCGCCTTTTTTGGAACGTTCTCGAGTTAACCAGTAAAAATTCCTCCCTTGTTCTAGCCATGAAGTGAGTCATGTCTAGTGTGACTCACGGCGTATCTCCAACAACTTTCCTCAAAACTCAAAAAAAAATGCGCCCGCTACGCGACCATAAAGAGCAAGCGTTTCGAAAAATACCAGGCTCTAGATATCGAAGCTTAGTTGAAAATTTCTACCCTATCCATCGTGTAGTGGTGAACAGCATTCCTTCGAAGGACGTCTGATCTTCTCGCTCAGCAATCATCTTGCGGACAAAAGAAAATAGGCATGTGAAATTTGACTCACTGCCTTTTCCAGCTCGTAACTGCCAGCCTTCTGAGAGTTAAGCGGCCACTCTTCGGTTGGTCGTTGGCAACAAGTCACTGATAGTGATGGTACATATAATGATGATAGATAATGCATGTGCTTGAGAATAGAGTAGGCTCAAAAAGAAGTTCAAGAATACGCACGAACTTTTGAAACAACGTAATATAAGGAGAACTGAGCGAATCCTTCGGAGAGGCAATTTTGATGCATATTCCACCCCGCCAAAAGTGTGGAAGCAACTAAAGAAGGACAAATGGAAATACCAACGAAAACCAAAAAATACCTGCTCATAGTACTGTGCAGCTAGTACACACATAGCTGCAGCCGCCACTGTGCTTGCACCGAGCAGCATCCAGTCAGCCTTGACACGCTCAACATCAGCCCTAGAACGTTATTCATGTAATGCCTTATAAGTGGCATTCAAAATAGTAACCGAAACCTTGGAATTGATTTCAATACCTCGACATTTGCAACTGCTGACTGCAATACAATTTGATAAACCTGGAATACAAAACACCTAATAGTGTGGTCATACTTTTCGAGCGTCCAGCGTCCAGCTCGAGTGTAGAATAGATACGTATGCGATCGCACGAACCGAACAACCGCAAGACCGCGCGATCGATGC
>MU868562.1:2668-88013 GCA_036418205.1 Ostertagia ostertagi
CTTCTTCCCAAATCTGCCAATCAATTCGCTGATAGAGTTGTCGGACGTTTCTTGTTCCCTACTCAGTTTACCACCGTAAGGAATCGGCCTCAGCAGCAGCGTTGAGCGATCGAGTGCTGGTGGTTCAAAGGTTAGAGCGGTGGTTTTGAATTTCGAGCTCAGTAGTTCGAATCCCCTCGCTCCTTTTTTGCACTTTTGTGACTGACCGTTCGGTATGATGAAATATGATTCTTTCATCATTAGTCAACCCCAACCTTCTCTTCGATGACTTTTAGATCACTGACTTCGAGATTTTTCCCAAGTTCTGTGCCACTAGATGAGGTTAAAGGCAGCTATTACGATGAAGAGGGAGCGCATCGGGGAAGCATATGCACTAACGAATCGGTTACTTGGCCACCAGGGAAGCGAAGCGTAGCGCTTTCAGGGGTAAAGGTGCGCTGGTTGCTGAGCAGCACTTCGAAAGCACTCCGCCCCCTAAAAGCGATCCACCCACTGGCCTACTTGGTGATTTGAATGAGCTGCCTTGCCAGCAGCGGCACAACTAGAGCGACTTGATTTGCATTTGGCATGGTGCCACCAACGCGTGACGATGAACTCGTTCATACATCCGCTTTCTGAGCTGTTACTGTTCGCAAGGGAAAACCAACGGCCAAAAAAATGGTTCCGTTCCGCCGTTTCCGAGCTGGATTTCTCCGGTTTTTTTTCGCCAGTGGCGTACCATTGAGCACCACCATCCCTATGAAGCCTCTTTATTCTATCGTACCGCTGCTTTCAAAGTGGCGCCAGTATCTGTAGCGTGGCGCTTCAGTTTTTTTGAGTGAACGAATGTGATATCTCGTGCTGCCGGGTCCAATAACTGCCAGGGCAATTTCTAGAAAAATTTGAGATTTATACTAAATCTTCGAGAAACTCGAGCGAGTCATTCATTAATGCTACCTCCCCATAGTCCAATAATGGTCAACTCCGGTAGTTCCAGGGGTTCCATTTATAGGCGAGACGACCTGTTGAACTTATGAAAACAACAACCGTAGTGAGGGTGGTTGAAATCCACGCAAATAGTGAGACACTGGTTTACTCTCTTCAAAAACATTCGTCAAAACTTTTCGTCTCAGCTCGTATGAAGCTTGCGATGATAGGAGGGCCTGATGGATGAATCGATAGATATCCACTTTAATCCAAAATTTGGTTGAAATTCAAGATTAAGCGATAAATTTGCCCCTAGAGATTTCATCTTTGAAACACGAATATTACTTTCCTTGCTTTTCGAAAAGGCCTGCCAAGAGTTCTATGGGCTCAATGCGCAATCATTAGTAAGATACCGCCGCAACCTATTAGGAACTCCTGCAAACTCTTTGCATGGGTTACTTTAGGCAAGCGTTGATTGGGTAGCGTAGTGGGAGCCTTCTTAAAGCATGTTGCAGCGAGGGCAAAAGAACCCCCAGGGCATCGATCTTACGGCCTCTCGCACGTGAGCCCGGACCACTACCGCTGCTCTACTTTACTTCACAACTCCGTTCAGAAGTTCGCTTGGCAGATATGGAAAGCAGGTTTGAGATCAGCGCTCAAAACCACATCCAATAGCATATGTCCCTCGTACATGCCTACTTCCACCCATCACCCTTTTCGGGGTAGTCTCAAATCTTCACCTTGAGAAGATATGCTATCCGTGATTTTAAAAACGTCGAGCGCCTCAAACTGCAGCCCCCCCCCATCTCTCCCACTGGAAGATACCCTCGCCTTCGTCAAACTGCTGGGATGGCTGAGGCAGGGTACATGTTCAAGGATAAATGGTAATAGAAGGGCGTTGTTAGCTCTACCTGACTTTGTCTTTTGATCGAGGGTTGTTTTGTGAAAATCATTCTTTGATCGGAGACATTCAGCACACTTAACCCCCTCTTTTCAGATGCCGTATTCAAGAATTTCTGTGCTTCTCCACCACACTTTGGAGTAGGACTGATCAATGTACGTGAATATCGATACTCAACTGAAAATTAGAACGGATTGAGCGTTTGCTTTGAAAGGATGCTTTCATAGGTCGTCGTGCGATTGTAACGATCGTAATGATGGCACAGCATTGGATACGTATCGATCGTTCGATAAGATCGGACGTAACGGATGATCAAACGGTCGATACGTATCTAATGCTATACGATCGTTACAATCGGGTGACCTACTTTGAAAGCGCCCCGAAATCCACGTTTCTATCTCCCGAATACCAGTATAGCCTTAAAGACATCCTGCACAAAAATAGTCCCTCCCTTGCTCGCATAAGTGCGTTATTTGTGGTCCAGAAAATTATGTGCAATCTCATGCGCAAAAAATGCAAGTATCTAGAGGTAAAAATGCTCGGAGTATCTCATCTCCTTGCCAGCTGCTGGTACCGTGGGCGGAGTCAGGACAGCCATTACGATAAAATGCCATGTTAGGCCACTTGTGCTGATAGGTTCTGGGAATTGCAATGTGAGCTAGTGCATCTTCATGCGTCCAATACTCCTAATAAAGCCCTCTAACCCTGTGTCAGTTGAGAGGAAGTAATGAAGAGAGAGGAAAGAAAAACTCACTGGTACCGCGGGCGCGAGCGCGTACAGATGACTCTGACTCACAGCTGCGGCAACGGCGACGAGAGGGCTGTCTAACACCTAATGTTATAAAATGTTGGCGCAAGTTTTGCTCAACCCCTCGCCATTGCTGTGACGTCTGACCATGATTCCATGGAATAGCTCACCTTCATGTGCTCGCATACGTGCCGCCAGTGAGCTATTAGGTTGGCAAGATTGAAATGTCGCTTCCGTTTTTGCCTCTGTTTCTCAGCTTAATCACAATCTCTTAGAATGGGAGACCATTCATTCGAGAGAGCTATTCAGCACGCATATTATTGAATCTTAGGCGCCACTGACTGGATGTTCTTTGAGTCAAAACTTTTGCTCGAAGATGACCGATTACAAAACGTCGTCTGTGCGTATACAGGGGGGGGGGGCAAAAAAAAAAAGAGTCACTCCTACACATTCAAAACAGAATTAATTACACTTTGCCAAAACCAAACCGAATGCGCGCAATTGCGTAATGAGAGCCATTCTATTCTATCAAAAACATGGCATAGTGGTCTTGCTAACGACGACACCAGAAAGATTTTCCCACGCGAAACATGGTTCGCGGTACGAAGACTCAAGGCGTCGTCGAGAAACATAGGATGAGACGACGTCTCTGAACGCTAGGTAAGAAGCATTTAGCATATGTCGGAGCTAGTGTCTCTAGAAGTCAATCTCACCAGGGTATCCGATTGAGAATTTATGGAGCAGCTCAGCAATGGAAGCGATTTATGGTAGGCCTCCTTAAAGTCGACGGTGATGACAGATGACGTCATATGGCTGGAGAGTGTTGAAGCGCAGCGAAGTGGTGCCTGATTACTGCTTATGGGGGGATCATAAGGGAAAATTGCTATACACTCCCAATAACAGCGGATTCCTCGGCGACAAAAATGTTTGATGATATGCGCCATAGGAAAGTGACTCTTTTTTGCCCGCCCCCTGTTACATTCAATGCAGGGAAGAACCCAACGGAAATCTCACTCATTTGTGTGAGCAAACATTGAGCAGTAACACTTAGTCTCTTGATGCCACGTTACAGCGCTTTCCTAAGACTGAGGGTAAAGGACCTGAGAAGGGAAACGATCGTGGATTTTGACCTCTAACTCTACATCACGGATATAGAAGAGGAGAACAACTTTGCATCGGAGATTCAGTTGTGTGTCAACCAGATAAAATTTAAAGGTTTCGACGTGAGTTACTGTTAAGCTTTCAGGAGGAAAATGGGGTCGGCCTATTCGGAGTGACGCGAGCACAGTACTGGTTAGCCAATACCTGGAACTTTTCCCATGACTTCGAGAGGAAAAGGTTCTTGGCATCCATGTTGGCCGCATCTTACAAAGCGATGTTTCTCGAATAACATATGCAAAGATGACGGTGTGTGGCCGGCTGATGAGGTAGCTGAGAGCCCTCTCTGAAACGGGACATCACTGAGAAAAAGTCTGTGCTAAGGTGTGGGGAACAGATATAAGACCAGCTACTATGCAAGAGCTGATTGTGGGTCGGACAATACAGCTGCTGCCTGCCACAACAGGCTGCACGGGGACCGATGACTCGGCGTGTCAAGGGCGGGTAATATTGGCTAATGTAAAAACTACTGCACCATACAGAGAAGACTCATTTGTGGAAATCTCGCAACAGGAAATGAGGAGTTGGCTTGGAACGCCCTACCTCCGATGACATAATGGCAGTCGGCGCTTCCGACTATCACTGACTCCTGGTCACCACAAAATGGCCTGGCCAGCAAACAACTCGTAACCGCGACGACGTCAAAAGTTGAGTGATTCCCAAATTGTACGATCGAAATCCAGAGGAGTTTGCGCGTAGACAACCGAGCTTGCGTAACGAAAGGTTGTGAGTCTGTGACCCGGTAAGGAGAGGTCTTCAGAGGATTGATGCATCATTATGCTTTTATGATGCAAAATAATTGTGATCGAAAAACGACATTTCAATCTGGCAACATAAAATTTCATGCGATCTGTGTATCAAGATCGCTAGAGGGCGGAGCTGTTGTAACGACCTCATTGATTCTCATTAGTGGAGCTGGATTAGACCCTCAGCACGCTGCGGTATTGGTTAGAACCACCACTTCATGCACTCTACTCAATAATGGCGTCAACAAAACTGCACTTCCCTTTCGCAATCATGATCACTGCCTTTAAGGCAAGAACACTTCAAACTAAGAGCCAAGCAGCTGATTTTCTGGTGATCTTGCACGATAGTTTTGACACTTCAGCAGCAGAAATTGAGGATTACTACCATGAAAAAGATTTATCTATATCGCTTTACAGGGTAACGAATGCACTGTGACATATGACTTCGAGACAGCAAATGCTGCAGAAGCGATGGATTTATGCACAAGTGCTGCACCATATGATGTCCAACAAACTGTCTTCGGTCAAAGGACAGCATGTCTTTACGGTGAGCAGCGAGTAAACTCTGATACGTATACTGTTGTGAACATATGCCAAAATTTGAGCTTTCGCTACGTGTTGAACTTTCACCTGAAAAGTGAACTCATCCACATGCTCTCTCAAACTCTCACTAGGATGTGACGTTTGGGATGTGAAATTTACCAAATGAAAATAATTCTACAGTATTACAAAGGTGCAAATACTCCAAATGAGCCCGAAAAATCTTGCAAGATTTTCATCATATTCCGGAGTGGTGAGCACGACTTTCATCAAATCGGAACCACCTCAATATGCTTACGTGAAGGACCCTCTGTTTCCGAGAACCAGATGCGCGTCGAGTGCAGAGCACACACCATAAGTGACGGCTTCCACGGAATGCAAATGTCTTCGGTTTATGAAATAGTTAGCCGGTTGCTGTTGCATTCTCTTAGTTGTCACTAATTACGACTATCACTTGTCAACCATCAGCTACAAACCACTAGAAACCAGATTACTTGGAAGCCATCGTCACTTGTGATGTGTGGTCTGCACTGCACACGCATCTGGTTTCCGGAAACAGAAGATATGTGTTGATCTGGAAGACATACACAAACCTTCCACAACTCCTACGGTGAAACACATCCTGCATACCCTCAACAATATGAAGGTACATCCTCCAATTGAACTCGATGAATCGGGCATCTGCGTTCATTATTGAAGTGTACTCCAAGGTGGCTAGAACCAGAGTCAACCGTGCGTTGCGAAATTCTCGACGGCCACCTTGCGCAGTTTCGTCCGATTAGACACGTTCTCTCGCGCGAACATTCACACTCGCATGCTCGAGCCGTCGGTGCTCTCCGCCCATACAGCGTGCGTTGAGGATCTCTGAACGTGCCGTTGAGAACTGCGCAACGCACGGTTGACTCTGGCGAGGACGATGTCAAATGGCTGAAACCGGCCGCAGCTGTTCCGCTGTCAAGCGTTTTGAAGGAAGATCACGATAAAGTCAAAGGTCATAGAGGGAGAAACGTAACTAGCGGGAACACATGCGGGCCTCTCAAGAGTACGGATTGACACGCAATTCTCAACAGAGAATATGCCATGGGAACCAGCATGGCCGTCCCTGCGCCGCTATCGACGCGGCACGCCCTCCGATTGGCACCACTCGCCGCAGATACGTGGCCTTTAACAGAGAGACAGAGTGACGCGTTGGAAAGGGTAGCATCGTTGTAGGTGGCATCAGGGTGGAATCACTGGGCAAGAAAGGAACCCAACGGGTGCGTGACGATTCAATCGTGGCGATGGCCAGGTCGCCGCGCCAGCCGCCGCAGCCCGCGGCGCGACATCGGCCGTGGCTAGAATTCAGGGTTCCAGCATTGGGGAAGGTAGGATTATATGAAGTTCCTAGTCGTAAAGCATGGTATATGATCACCTGCCCTATTAATTATTGATTCCGATTACGATGAAGAGGGGGGGGGGCGCATCGGAAAAGCACCACAAGAAGCAGTTACTCAGTTGCCAAGGAAGTGAGTGTGGCATTTCACGACGAAAGGTGCGCAGGTTGCTGAGCAGAGCTTTGAAAGCACTCCGCCCGCAAAGCGATCCGCCCACTAGTTTAGTTATTGCTGTAGGCGAGCTGGTTTCCCAGCAGCGCCACACTGTAGCAACTCGAATGGAGCATGGATTGGCGCTGTGCCACCAAACGCATTGCAGTACACTCGTTCATACGTTCGCTTCCTGAGCTGTTACCTGCTTATGATTGAAAACCAATGGTCAGAGGGAGGTCTTGTTTCGTGTTTTCGTGACGGATTTCTTTGCTTCACTCGCCACTGACGTACCATCAAGCACCACCAGTCGTCTCTAAACCTTTTTGAATCTATAACGATTTTTTTTTTTTTTTTTTTTTTGACATAAGTTTGTGGACACCTCAAAATACACGTTTAGAAAGTAACTAGAATGCGTCGTGCTATGAAACCCTCCCCAATCGATACCTCGTAGTCGATAACCTACTAACACATTGACGACATTGAGACGCGGTAACGCGTCTCACTTTGCGCACCTCGTTGGACGTTGAGACGCAGTTGCGCGTCTCACCCTTGTCATCCCTTTTTCTAGCCTATGCGAGAATGCTTCCCAATTCGCTTACCTCTATTCTATGGATTACAACATAACATAGCTGTAAACGACATGGGTCACGGTATGATTAAATATGCTCCACTTTAGCAGAAGTTCCTTAAGCACAGCGGAATTGGTAGCTCGGCTTATTCCTCGTTTTCTCCCTATTCTCTTGAGCATGTCACTGAGAAAAGGTAGTGAAGGTAAATACAAATCTAAAGGGATAGAAAGATATATAGTATGTTTCGTTTGACAAATCCACATCGAAAATAGTTCTGACATCCACTACAGAGACAAGGACTTCAATTCCAATTTCCTTTACCATTTCATGTTTTTTGATCGGAATTTCGCTACTATATCTTCGATTGATTTTTCCGCATTCAATATTGCTGAATGATTTCGTACCTTTGAAGCTTCCCAAGGTTATCGCTTGAAATTTACGGGTGTGGCGGCCGCGCTCGCGAAAGCGCCCTTGTCCCACGCGGTGCAAAAACCCAAAATGCGGGATGTCGTCAACGTGTTAATGTTAGTTGAGCAGATAATATCGCCTTACTTCCGTGAAAGAGTCAGGATATATTGGCTTAGTGGTTTTGGTTTACTACTGCACTAGATTCAGTGTAATTTTACGATTTGAAGAACACATTCTGTCCTTACGGGTGGAAGTGGTCTAGTGGGAAGTGGCACGCTTACCACGCGCGGTCCGGGGATCAAATTCTGGGTCGTGAGTAGCCCGGGCCAACCTAGCCTTCCATCCCTCCGGGATCGGTTAATTGGTACCAGACTTGTCTGGAAGGATAAAAACACTGACTTGTACATCGACTGACCTGCGCAGGTCATTGTATGGGCCACATCGCATTCATACGCCACTACGAATGTACAAATGGAAGTAGAGTGAGTGCCGCATCCCAGAAAGGGATCGATCAACGGCAAATGTTTCATCCTTTTATTTTATTCTCTCCTACCTTTTCTGAACACTGACCGTTTGATAAAAGTCCGTGTCAAATTTACAGAAAATTCGAATATCACATGTAGAAGGCGCGAAACTGCCATCGGAAAAAGATGCTTTGCAATCGGTGGATATGGGCCATACAAAAAATACAGCACTCACTGCGGCTGGGCCTTCATTGAGCCTCACGTTCTTGAAAATGACTTCGAGCGAGAATGGATCACTGGTAAGTTTCGATGAATAACACTCACTTGCGTTACTGGCTCGCTCCGAGATTGGGATACAGGTGTGGTCGCGCCTCTTTTGCGGCTTGAAAATGTGCGAAAAGGGCGCTAGAAGCTTGCTGGATTCGCGAGCGTTTCGTCTGCAGGGTAAAGCATACCGCTGCGTCGAACGCCTCCCCCTTCGCCCTCCTAACATCCATTTTGTAGCTTCCGTGGTTTTGTTTCCACATTCTGGCACTACTTTACACACATCCATCAACAAGTAGTCTGTTGAGAAAGAGCAGGATAATGCCTGAAACGGCAATAATTGCAGAATGTTCTTGAATCTCTCTAATTCCTTGAGGTACCCAACTCTCTTCCCGTCTCTCATCAAAACGACGACACTGCGCGAAGTACGATCCCTTCCCCGCACACGTTACCCTCGCTCCGACTGTGCTTAATTCGACTTGCTACTTCAACATTGTGTAAGGTAGATGCGCTAGTACAGAATGGGTGTTTTGTGGGTTTGAACAGAGTAGTGTCACAATTCGGAAAGGCAATGTCCGGGTGCAGCCTAACTGTAGCTCGTTGGCCTGATGCCAAGGTAAGATGAACGGAACAGCATTGTTGCGCGGACGAGTTGTCCGGCCGCTGCAGGACGTGCTAATTATGGCCTGTGCGCTCCAATGCCGATGGGATTGCACCATATGATTCACACTTCCGGAGAGTAGTAGATTACGATATTACGATAGCAGGATAGTAGCAGAGTAGGAGTTACGATAGTAGTAGATTAGGATAGTGCGCTGGCAAGATTAGATAAGTATAAATCTATTCGCTTGAAGTCGCCCAATCTACTACTCACCAGCGATTTCAATCGATACGTATCCAATCCTGTCAGCGCCTCCTACTCTACTACTATCCTAATATCTTGTCGCTTACTAATCTCCCAAGTCGCGAACTATGAACGCGGCCTTATAACCATAGCTTATCCATGCCATAATGTTGACCTGCTATTCTCTCGGCACGAACTTCCCTCCCTCCGCGCCTCACATTGTCTCCTATTTCGTTGTCTGCTTCGGACATCTCCGCAGCAAGACAAGTCTTGTATTTCGAGATTTCTTTTGCCCTTTTCTCCAACTTCGGTCCGCTTCGCGTCCGTACTTTCATTTTCGAGTGGAATCACCGCATGAATTCAATTATGAACCTTGTCTTCAATCTGAGCGATTAGTTACCCCATAACTTCCCCTTTGCGCCCGACTCCACCACCTTCTGTGGCCTTATACGGTATGAAGCAAGTCCCAGAATGTGTTGAATCCCCTACTCTCGCCGGGCGACATGTTCCCGGAGATTTACGGTGATACACTGCGTTTCATAAATATAGGTCCACCCTAAATTTTTGTTACCCCGAAGTTGCTGTGCATTTTTCGAAAATGCTGGTATCACCATTAGATTCCTCATGATGGAAAACCTTTATAGTGTTTTTCTGATAAAGTTCCCCCTTCAAGTAACCCAATTAACTTTTTCAGAACGAATTTTCACCGTTTCATGGAAATCGGGTCGCTCATAAAAAGTTTCCATTTCTCACGATCTGTGAAGGGAATTAGGGAAGCGGGGAAATCAGAGGGCTCAGTTCGACCTCGAGTTCACCATTATCCTCGTGTTATTCGCCTCTCTCCCAGTATAAAAGCTCAAGCTATGAGACTTACTGAAGTGGGATGGCTGAGGAGCAGAATTTCCTCCACTGGCTCGGCGTTCATAACTGCATAAGCGACTAATGTGCAAAATTCTGCCTCAGTGGCGAGAGGACGAAGTCGCTGGGTAATCATAAAGGAGTGCGTTTACTTCAAAATCATAGAGAATTGGGTGTCTTCTCTCGCATTATAACAAGGAGTTCGAACAAAAGTCCGTACGTGAACATGACGGCCTTCCGTGAGCAAAACCCACCGATTGGGGGGGGGGGGGTGGTGAGTCAGCCAGCAGAGCACTAAACATCGTCAATCGGATTGATGAAGAGCGTTCCCATAGATTATTTGGCGCTCAAAGATCGCAAGTCTCCATTTCTACGTGGAAAAGGGCTCACTTATGAGCGATGGTGTGACTGTTCAGACCTTCGAGATCTTGGACTCTAACGCTCCTTTGGTTTCGTTCTACAGGAGGTCTGAGATCGATCGTCCAAAAGTTTTATTTTGGGTGGCAGAAAAAGAGGGTAACAGGCTGATTGCGCAATCGATATGAAAATCGCAGATGGTTTCAATATAAACGTAATTTGGCGGTGAAATCCTTAATGGATTTGAGCACCTTTGGAACGACTGAGTACGTAGAGCTCGCTTTTGTTTCCCGTCAAAAAATTCCCAGGTAATCGTGAAGTTCTTTCAAAGCGAGTCTACCATTTTTTCAACAAGGATCCCCTCTATCCTTTGATTTTCAGCACACGGATATCGCGGCTGCGCCATGCCGGTCTCCTCTGCGCCCGATTGAATTGCCAGAGAGAAAATGTGGCAGTCGTCTGTGGCACCCAGTCTTTTGAACTTGATTCCAATAGAAATCATTGGCTTAATTGTTGATTAAAGTTCCACAGCAAAGTAAACAAAATGGAGGCCGCCGAAAGCTGAAAGGTCGATCATCGGCGCCCTCAGAACAATTTCGATCCTAGTACATAGCTTAATTTGGCTACCAGGCATTTCACACAACGTATTGTTGTGTTCCCTTATGACTGCTATTGGTGGGTTATCCCATTATTGAAAATTCGTGACGTTTTTTCGTTATAGTAATATCTCTGCGACAGAGTGATGTGTAGTCATAGTTTGCGAAACGGTGAGAAATAGTTCGAACGGGATATTTCAATAATTCTGTGCCTCGAGATTTCCCGGAGAAATCAAGTATCGAGGTTTTTTGTTATGGGAAACTATTTGGTAATAGCGGCATTTGTCCAAAAAATGTCACAGCAACTTTGGAAATAGCAAAAATAGGCGTGGACCTATATTATGCAACGCAGTGTATACCCTCTCGGCCAGATATGCTGGGTACAGCCCCTGGAGTAACTAAAGGTTTGTTAATGGATAGGAGGGTTACCACGATCACAACAACTCGATGGATTGATATTGCCAAACCAAATTGTTTCCTAGTTCTCTTAGCGAACATCCCTGATCATACGTATTCCATCGTTTTTACAGCCAGGTATTTAATGAACAAAAGTCACAGGCTTCCTCCCGTCTCGGGGCGGTCTCAAATGCAGATTTGCTGCACAGATTTAACTATCAAATATCGGGCTGTCGGATGCATACGAAAATATAGGTGATATTGATTTTCTCGGCGTCATCGCCATGTGTCCTATAGAACAGTCCAAGCAGGGTCTGTTGCTTTCAATACTATTGGGATTGAAGGATGCAGTAGCCCTAGAGGAGAACATATGAAGTGTAAACATTACAGAACTCACCTCTGAAAGTCGCAAAAAGGGCATCAAACTCCTTGAAGATGGGTGTGGCCGGAAATTCCCACTTGCCAGCCGTGATTGGCTGCGGAGGCATTCATGCTCGTTTTGGAGCCACAGGGATAGTTGAACTCGATCCTTCAAAGCAATCAATGCGATGATGCTGACTAGCTGGACTTCCACATTTTTTCCTTCTACCTTCTATCTTCAAAACATGAAAAGTAGCCAGCCATTGCGGCCATCTCCCATCAATTGTAATTGTAGCGCATTCACTGGCGCAGGCTCAGACAACTCGTCCAGCACGCGTCTTCCCCCATCGCTAAGCGGCAGAGGAGGGGTCCCTTTCTAAGTCCCTGTTCGACGTTTTTTTAACTTTTTCTTTCATTATTGGTTAGCTTTTCACCTACAACTTCATTATAGGCGGTTTTGCCCGCGAGTTCGTTCTTGAATTGCTGCTTTAAATATGTCTTGCAATGCAGCATCAGCATAAATGATGTCTCGAAATAAATCAATATTATCTATGATTTCTGATAATCGACTGAAGCTACGTCTGCGTTTCGACTTACGTGGAGGGGAATAGGACAAAAGGGGTACCGATAGTCACAATTACGAACCGACTAGCCAGGAAAGGTCATTAGGCCAAGCCGGCCAAATGAAATGAGGTGCACATTTCTGTTCGCAGCATGAGACAGTGAGCTCAAATCTGCTTTCATTGTCTGCTATACTCTTCTCTGAAAGGAGTTACGGAGGGTTTTTGTTGCCACCCTTGGTTTTCGGTGTCTTGCCTGCAATCACATGTTAGCTCCATTGTAAAAGTCTCGAAAGAAGAACCGGGAACCGATATGGTGAGCTTCGGTAGCGCACATGGTAGCAGTCTTGCTTCTCAAGGAAGAGGTTGCGGGTTCGGTTCTCTGCGGAGTATGGTGTTTTGCTCTTTTTGAACATAGCTAAAAAGCCTTTTTGAATCCATTATACTATCAACGGTTGCCCGACGCCGTACCTACAAAGAGTTTGCAAGCAAATTCTCTTAAGTTCGAGCGCTACTTGTCCGTTAGTGTACAAGGCACCCGTAGTGCAGGTGCAAGACTTTCCCTTGGCAAGTAGTTGCGATATTCGTATTCAGGGGATCAAACAACCTCCAGAAACGAGTCTGTCGCCAAACCTGAGGTCATGAACTAGGTGAGGAAAAGCGGAGCAGTGATAGGGTTACCACTCCAATAGTTGATTGACAATGACATTTGACCACAATCACAGACGACGGGGGAAAGGGGTTCTATTTGGAAATAGTGCCTTGCAAATCTTCGGATGATGCAGACAGGCTTCTATTCCGAAGAGTGTTTCGAAGGTTTGTTCTACCTCAGTGCCAGGTTCCAGTAATTGATTGGTGGATAAGCGAGTAAGTGACTGCCCGAATTTTCGAGGTTAGGTCAAAACTTCAGAATTGGCTAGAAGTTAACCCTAGGGGAGAGTCCGACTCCCTGATTACCAACATCATACTTGTTCGAACGAAAAATGCCTGGCGCCTGCGCTATAAGCGTCTAAAGTAGTGAGGAGCGATGGCACCCGAGTTCATTATTATAATTGCCCTTAACTTCTTTGTACTTTCAGCTATACGCAAGCATGTTCGACTGGCGATGTTAGGGATCTTTCTAACTATCTTACTGCAAACGGCAAAAATTAAACTCGCCAAGAATTCGATCCCCTGACCCCTTTTTTGAGAGCCTCGACTACTGCCTCTGCGCTTTTCTGCTTCATAATTCCTTTCAGAGAAGAGTTTAGCAGACAAGGAACACATATTTGAGCTCAGCGTCCCAAGTGTCGCGTACGGACATATGTGTATCATTTGAATTGGCCGGGTTGACCAAATGACCTTTCTTGGTAAGTGGCACATCAAGATTCTAACTAAACTAATTACAAATTTGGTAAAATGAGTGATATTTTTATTCGCGTATGCAATGGCTTATGTACATATTGAAGAATTCAACGCTGAACATTTGTTGCGCACAATGCAGAGGAGTGTAGCCCACCAATGACGTCATCAAAGCACCATCCTCTAGCCGTCCTGATGATGCCTTTAATTTTATTCTTTCTACAGAAAAAGTAGGGTGCTATCTCAGAAAGAGGAAGCGGGCATGTGGTGCAACATCCGTTCAGCCTACAGTAATCTCATTTTTCTTAAGCGAAAGAAGATCCGGAATGGATGGAAGAGCGGTAATGAAATGATGCTCGCATTCCGAAGATTTCCTGCTCCTGGAAAAATAGGATTACTGAGGCGATAACAATTAACGCACTGCATGCCGCTCTCCCGTTTCGAAACAGACCCAAATTTTGAACTGCAGCATAATATCGTGGCGTTATTTTTTGAGGCGTGTAAATTCATTCAATGTGAGTTTAATTAAACTCCGATTCAATGCTCTGAATTTTGGGAAGTTCAGAGGGCGTAATCGGCGCATGCTATTCTTTGGCTTCAATGAAGACTAAAGCTCCCGAAGCGGAGTTCTTAACACTTTGGAACTGCTGAAAAAACCGTCTTTTTTTACTCTGAATGCGGTGACTCATCAAAATGTTGCCAAAGTCGAAGACGAAAAGATAATCAGTGATTAGTTGTATGTTTTTAAGTTTTTCCTCAGACCACTTTTCCCTCAACACTAATATTTTGAAGCCCTTGTGAGGATCCACAGTGAGGCCAGAGCCAGGACCGCTACGAATTATGTTCAACCCAATACTTTCTATAGTCTGCACTTTCTTCTATAGTTTGCAATTCTTAACACACATATTTTGAAGCCCTTGTGAAGAGTCTGAAAAAGGAAGTCTGGACAAAAGTTTCTAAAGATTATGTGGATGCACATCGCCCAGTTCCACTAAAAATGCGAAGCAAAAGAGGTAAAGTTGACTGTTTGGTTAATCACATGCTTTATTGAGCCTTTATTGAGAGCAAAAATCAAGTGTGATCCTTGAGAATGAGCGCAAGCTATGGCAACCGAACATGGTCGCGCTTAATTTCCCATGTCGTTATTCATTTATAATGTTTTTGGGTGTCATTGCCCCACGCGGCGGACAGAGTGGCGCCCACCCCCGCCCGCGAATGCTTTAATGACTGTATGGTTAGGCTCCTTGGTAATTCCACTGACATATGATAGCGGCGTAGAGCGCGAACGAACCCTCAAGACTCATTTCAAGAACTTCAGAAGGCTCTCACTCTGGGAACATCCAAAAGTATATTAATCATGATCTCGTGACATTCGTGCGACACAAAACGTGAAGCTTTGGCAGCAGAAATTCAAACCAAGCCTTGAGCATGCTTCATTCATTATTTTACTATCCATCCTCTTTATGTGCGTTTTCTGGATCATCTCAAAGGGAGCTATAGGAAAACAAATAGCCTTCCTCGAGATAGCGAAGGGTAGGATCAGGATCCTGCAGGGTAATTTGGATAAAATGGAAAGAAGCGACTGATACACGATTACGTTAACTCTTACGTATTTAGCAAGCCACGTTATTGTGAAAAGAGGAGCAACGGATGAGAGCGCGATAACTCTCCGTATGAAACGAGGACGTGACCTTTTAGAAGGAACGCTGTGGTTGCGAAACGTTAATGACAAGCATCCCTTCTTGTGTTCACGAATACCAAAGCCGACAGATGAAGAGATCGATCCCAAGAAAAATGAATCGCTTAATGCTTTCCATGAAGTGGAGTTCCCTTCGACGACCACTGAGGAGCCAGAAGAAACCACAACTGAATCAGTCAATAAAGTCAGCCAGGTAATAGTAACGGTAAAAGGAAGCGAACACACAACCACAGACGACGGCATAAGATGGGATTTCATGACGCCGTTCCCAGAGCGTCTTACACGGAGGACAGAAGACGTTGGTCAGAGTGGAACCACGGAAAAACAAGAACCGGAAGGAACCGAAGGAAGCAGAATACAAGAGAGTACTCCTGGTCAAGTACCAGAAGAAGCAGTCACGTTCCCAAGAGAAACAACTAGAGACGGAATTCCTGCTGGAAAGAAGACAGAAGGGCCAGGAGGTACAGAAACAGAACACGGAACCACAGAAGGAACAGACGCTAGCGATGAATGGAATTTTGTGACGTGGCCAGATTTTGTAAGTTCGAGCTCGAATTGTTCTGAATACATTATGGAATCCTTGCTAGGGAAAACAAGAGCGACGAGGGAACCCTTATAATTTTATCTAACCAAGATAAATTGAACATGTAGGTGTCTTTGAATTGAGCACTAGGCTTATGAAGCGTATGACTTCGTATGATCAACCACCATATCCATAAATATTGTGGTAAATATGATTGATTATCTTAGTCTTCAGTGGTTTGGTGGACCCCACTTTTTTGCTGCGCTGTTTAAAAAAGTTCAAACACAGGGCTGCATGAAGTCATATGAGCAAAATTTCCTCAAGTTGAAGGTCCTGATAAAGTGGAAATGGGGAAGCCAGAATGAAGCAGTGTATTCCAGTTTTGCTCTGAAATTTTACCATCCTTGCCCTAGTTACACACAGAGCAGTGCCATTCTGCAACACAGTTCGCCGCTTCAATAGATGAAGTTTACGGAGGACAGTTACAGTGCACGGCTGAATCGTGGTCACAGTGGGAGAGTGGTGAAGGACCGTTAAGTGCTGCTCACAAAACTCCAATCACAGTAGGACCATCGCCTTTCGTGGAAACCAGCCTTTGCCTCAGGCGGTGGGAGCGCTCTGGCAGATATTCACTGCACAGAATTAACTGTCCATCCGCACTATTCGAACGAGGGCGTAGCCTCTGTGGTTTTGAGAAGGGAGTAGCATTTGGGACGAAAAAGGTTAATTAGATCTGTAAAAAGTGCTTACCGGGGTCGCAAAAAAGTGTCTTTGATGGTCTTTGAACCATTTTGGCGAAAAGTTCACGAAAGAGCGTCGGCTAGACAAAATTGGCGAATGGGCCGTTTCAATACATTGAGAGGGGGCAAAAAAGTCTCCTCGCCCATGGCGCACAACATCGTACAAATTATTCGTCGCACAGCATGAAGTTGTTGATAAATGTTTTACGGCAGAATATTCCCTAGGTGTCCCCCCAAAAGCAGAAGCAGGCCCCACCGTCTTCAGAATGTGACGTCATCTGCCGTCACCGTCGAGCTCAACGAGGTCGAGCTTACCGCAATCGCTCCGGCCTGAAGCTGCCACATGATTTCTTTAACCGATTAATTGGTGAATAGTTTCTAGAGAAACTAGCTGTGACGGTGCAAGACCGCTTTCACCCGTATACCAATTTGCTTCCCTCTCCCTACCTCCGGCCGTTTTGGAAAAAAAAAGTGGACGGATTTTGAAAGCACGGAAGTAAAGCGGAAATATCTCTTTAATACCGTAGATCTCTAATTGCCAGAGGTTCAAGTGGCGGTGTGAGCCGGACCAATATCTAATGCTGTTGTGCTGCACAAATCAGGTGTTCTGCCAGTACAAAGTCTTGATGGCTGCTCTTTTCAATTTCTCTTGCGGTTAGTGGCACGCATGTGGCTTGTATAGTGTAAGCACCAGGTCAGGCGCACTACAAAGGCTTCTGAAAAAAAACTATAAGCTACCCACGCGGAAAGAAATCTCCTTTCGTTTTTTTTTCGAAGGGAAACTTCATTTCCTTCTCAGTGTTACAGCTTACATCAGCATGTTGACAGTTAGGTGAAGCTCGTGGCACAACGCATCACCCTTCAATGTTGCATTTTCTTGCCATAATAGAACGCAATGACAGCATCGCCTTTAGGAAAGAGCATAGATTGGTGCCTTCCGACGAAATCTGCAAGTGTAGGCAACAATGCTAGGCATAACAAAAATACAGGGCAGGGTTGGCCGAGTGGGTAAAAGTGTAGACACGTTAAATGTCAAGAAGTTGAGTGTCTGCACCTTTGGAAAACCGTGATTTCGATCCTTGCCGAGGCTTAAAACCATGCCCTGCAGAAGTAGCAGAAATGGGTCTAGTACCAGCGTCAGGCCCAGGTTGAAAGACCCGCTAATGAAGGTCCCGTCAAACTAAACATGTAAAAGTCGCAAAAGTATCAGTGAAGGTATCAGTATCAGTAAGCTAGGACATCATCCGAAGTGGCGCGCATAACACCCGCGCGAGTTCCGTGGTAAGTATGCGAGCGCTACCGAGGAGTGAAGGGCCTCGGCTAAAGAACCTGGTTGAATTGGAACACCAAACATAGGACTGTTGAATGCAAATTCCCGAGAGGTTGTTGATCTAATGACTCGCAGGAACATCCAATTCCTATGCCTTCAGGAGTAGCGACGGAAAGGTGGTGAGGCTAGGGAGGTTGGAGAAGGTGTCAAGTTCAACTACAATGGAAATGGCACCAAACGGAATGGAGTATTATAGATGGTCATACGAAGGAACTATGGGAAACCAAGAGGAACTTGATGATGTCACAATGGGTTGGGAATTGATTCGGGACTACAATTTTCCTTCGATCAGAACTCTATGAAATTCTACAATAGAGGCACCCACCCTCGCATTGGTGATATGTTGTTAATAATAACGATGCATACAATGCTGGATAAGTAGATCAGAGAAATAGATAAGTAATAAATCAAAAAACACCAAAGGTTCTCGAAAATTGGGGACCCAGCGGTGGGGACCGACCTAATAGTTTGAGATCTGAGACTTAGGTTTCTCCATACGTTCGACGTGAGTATGTTACATAGATATGTAACAACATGGAACACTTTGTTGAAAAACCGAAACCTTGGGAAAATCAACCCTGACACCTATGGGTGTCAGGCGGTCCGGAAAGGGTTAAATACGCAGTACTTAGATGCGACAAAGTGTTTACAATAAATTTCAATCCGTCTAACTTATCGATAGTTACATCAATGGGAGTCATTGAAATGATGTCTTGAGGCTAAGAAAAGGCGTGTTCCACTTACTTTTCCTTTAGTGGTTCTGTAATTAGTTTGGACGTGGTTGTTTCACTAAAAACACATATCTTCCTATACGAAAAGGTTTGTTTTCGCTTCTATCATTACTTTTTATCAACATGTTTGTATTAGTGAGAAGAAAACGAGGAACGGACTGAACAGACATATCCATTAGGTCTGGAAAACCTCTGCTAAACTAAAGAATATTAGGTCTTTTTGTAAGCCGTGTGACTTCTGAGTATGCTAATATGTGGCCTATAGAATGAGTACAAAGACCTTGGATTAATTCACACAAAAGCAAGTAAAAGAAATGATTCGCTGCGTCACGCTGTCGTCAACGTGTTAAACGCTGATCAAAAGCCTTGCAGAGTCACAGCTAGTGGCTCTGAAAAGCTTCACCATGTAATCTATTGAAAAAATGTGTAGTACCTTCAAGCAGCAGCAACTAGGGTAATCTCCTTGAGCTCGATGATGACGGCAGATGAAGTCACATTCTAAAGACGGTGGGATCAGTGAAGAAGGGCCTTTTCTGCTTGTGCAGGGACACCTAAGCTCCCGCTGTGAAACATTCATCAACAGTGGCATTCTGTACGAAGGAAAATTGGATGATGTGCGCCATGGGCAGAGTGACTATTTTTTTTTGCCCCCTGTGTAGTAGGAACTCAGGCAGATATTATCGCCTTAATTTCGTAGAAAAAAATTAAATCGAATTTTTTCTTCGTTTCAAAAATATGTGGACACTCTAAGACGATCATATTTTGGCCCTGAAATTCCTACCGGTTACGGCCCGATCTTGCTGTTTTCATTTCATCATTATGCCCAATCGTGGCATACTTCTTCTTGAAGATGAATATACTCAGCACACACTCCCCACCATCCACGCTGCTTGACTGCTCAGAGCAACAGAATAGTAGCCCGCA
Organism: Ostertagia ostertagi; assembly: GCA_036418205.1. Taxonomy (NCBI): domain Eukaryota; kingdom Metazoa; phylum Nematoda; class Chromadorea; order Rhabditida; family Trichostrongylidae; genus Ostertagia; species Ostertagia ostertagi. Next base: position 22,158 of record MU868562.1, read on the forward strand.
TCCTGTCGAAATCTTGATTGTCTGTTCGAGCTCACCATCAGAAGAGTTTACCAGCCTTGAGAACGGCCATTTAGCGCCTCATTCGCTCAAATGAATATACCATGATAGACGCTGGGAAAAGCTGTTCACTTCAAGGGGCAGTTCAAGTTAGCAAATTTGAGTCAGTTCGTAAAAACATGCCAACATAGGATAGGACAGCGGCATAGGACGCGGTTTTTCGAGAACTTTGTATTTTCAAAACGAACAAACTCTCATGCACATTTTCTTCTTAGATAATCCTAACTCATACAACGAGTTCGATCTGACCGGCAGGACGGATTTCATCGTTATTGGAGGGGCTTGGCGGTAAACCGCTCGCGTTCGTTAGAAAGAATTTCGAAGGAGGCCTGTTGATGGCCTGGGGCGGCTTCGCAAGCTACGTAAAGTGGGAACCGGCCCTCCAATCATTGCATATGAACAGTGAGGATTATCAAAAAAGCCTTGTATGATCTCCTTACTGCAACCCTATAGAGCTCTTGGTCAACGAGTTTACTTTAACAACGGAAAGAGGCGGAACAGAACCACGGATGAATTGAAGACGGCGATAGAGGATCTTGGGCCGACATCGACGAAGAAACTATCGCAAACGTGCTCTAAATTATGCCGGACAAGATATTTAAACTGCGGAGGCTAAGCAGGACAGAATGCTCAAGCTAATCAGAAACTCCGGAGGCCCTACTGATTTCTAAAATCGCCCAATAAGCTTCTGCCTTTTGTTAAGTGTCCATATACTTTTGAAATAAAAAAAAGATTCCATCCAAGTTTTTTTTTACCAAGGTAGGGCGATATCATCTGCTTAAAGGCAAAAGTCGGGCTCAATAAGGAACTATTATAGCGATTGAAACTGAGTATAGAGATGCGAAGTAGAACGACAGTGGAGAAAAAATTGAGAAAACCCGTCGACAAGGCCATTAACAAAACCCACTTTCCCACTTGCAATAAAGGAGGCTGGCTTGAGGAAGAGGCACGTACAAATGAGTTTTTTGGAGATATCAGTCATTCTATCGGTTGATACGGCAATCGACCTAGCAGATTTCACACGTTTTGTCAGCCATGCACCACATCCCAAGGTGGGCGGTCGTAACGGGTCCAGGCGGCGATAGCGCATAGTACATGCCCTGCGGCCTTATTACTGTGCCGCTTCGGGTTTTGAGTGTAGGAACATCTCTACGGGTATGTACCCAAGTACAAGCATGATCGAAAGGGCTGGTTTGGTCAACTAATCGCGACCTTTGCCTTTAAGTTTCGGTGGTATGTTAAAGACATTGAGGAATCGATTGAGGAGAGTTTCATGGCATGGAGTTGGAAGGAGCAGTTACTTGGTAAATGTTGATTTTGGGGTGCCCACATAATTTTGAAATACATTGTAGGCGTTAGCAAAGATTGCTCCAAGGCCAGAATAAAGAACTGAAAGTGCTTTCCCAGACACTCTAAGAAGGACACAAAACGTGTGTAGCAACCGAGTGAAACTCAGGGTGAATTATGTGTACGCAGAGCTCAGTCAATACAACTCTTTTCCCTCCTTGTATTGAATACGGTTCCCCGTTGTATCTGATGTTTGATTGCGCCCATTGGTTTATCGCTATCTTGAACTTAAATGTACGTACCACAGTCCATCTCCACCCTAAAGCTTCTTAAGCGTGGCTTTGAATGGAGGGTGGAGAGAGGTAGGAGAGAGATTATTGGTAAATAGAGCAGATTCGATCCTTTTTACGAAAATATTTCTTATTGTTTATTTACATCTGTACACACTCGACTCGACTTTGACTCCTCCGCTCCCAATATCATATCACCTAATATCTTGGTGGCATTGCCACTCGTGTAAGGCTTTCATATGTTTGAAAATATTGAACGATTCTAGTTTTTCAGAGCGGACCCAAAGCGAAGAAGTCAATCGTCTTTTTACTGGACGCTCGAATGCTCGCTACAAAAGATGGGTGGAAGAATGTGCGTTGTTACGAGTAATTCTCCTAAGCTCAAATAAATCACCAACCACGATAAGCATAAAAAGGATTGAGAATGCGGCATGATCAATACACGAATCAAGATCAGAGGGTTCCTGAGCTCCATTGTTTCACAAGACTTCTTTGTTGTTGATTAAAATGAAACTCTTCCGAAAGCTCTTTTTTTGACACCGCTTCGAGCCCTAAGCCCTTCGTCAGGTTTATAACATCATCCATACATAACGTACTCACATAAAAGAGGTAATCATATACAACGTGGTATGCGAAGTCAACTAATCAAGGACAAAAGGGAATCCGGGTTGAGGGAAGCGGATCAACTCCGCTGTGAATCGCTGTAAGTATGGTGGGATAGAGATGTGGACGAGAAGGTGAACAGACCAACATTTCCTGCTACTCACAATCAGACGGGAAAAATAGAGCAGGTAGATAGAGGGTGGTCATGGTAAAAACGTTAGCAGGTGACACGTTTCATTTATCATCCGCCACGTAGCTCTATCCGAAAACTCATTGCATAGCGATGATTTTCATGGCACATCGGAGTTGTTACCTGTTGTTGATTGGAGGGCTGCTCCTTCGTATTTCAAGCGTCCCTTTCTTTTCTTCTCCACGGGTGTGGGTACTCAGGACAGAAAGCGACATTTTCGTGCTTCGCAATGCGACATCGCGCGGCGGGCCAGCGCTCCCGCAGCGAAAGCAGCTACGGTACGAAGAGCGCGCGATTGAATTTTGCAAAGCGCGAAAATGTCGCTTTCTGTCCTAAAAACCCACCCCCTCTCCACTGGGTCATTCACATTCTTATACATATATCACGCGGACCTTGCACGTTCGCGCGTGTGGCGCAAGGAACGGTGTTTCGAGAAAGGTCTCTTCGGATTGCTGGGTTCCGGAGATCTCTTAGATGTTCGTCAAGCCTTTTGTAGACAGGGCGTCCACTTTCTCCAACGTTAAACCTGAGCATTACGCACACACTTCTTCATAAACGATGTTCTTTAGTAGGCGACAGTATGTGCAGTTTATGCGGCCACACTGATTTTCATACAGTCGAGACGAAATGAGCAGACGGCGCAGTGTTGGCGGCGGTCGGAATATCAAGCGAATTGGCATGCGAGACCTCTTGATCACACGGTTTACATCCTTGGGAAGACTCGGAGAGGTACGGTAGTATCAGTAGGGTATCTCCCAGCGCTCTGAACGGCGCCAACAATTCACACGTCTGCATCCGTATCCGTTCTCGAATAGAATACGTGTCACTCTGTTCTATGCCATCATACTTACAGCGGTTCACGAACTCAGTCGCGAGTCGATCCGCTTCCCTCAACCCGGATTCCATTTTGTGCTTGGTTAGTTGACTTCGTATATCATGTTGTATATGATTACCTCTTTTATGTGAGTACGTTATGTATGAACCGGTTTTGCTCCGACCGCTATCGCGCGCATCACACGACAGGCTTAGCGAAACTGGAGGACCCATAGAATATCAGCCTGAGGTACTCCATTAACCACCTCACTATTGAATGTGGTAGACCTCTCAGTTTCGCTGAAGTCCATCGAGAATACACATGATAATGTCTGAAGCTGTGGCATATTTATCTCACAACTATAATCATCCAGCGTTCTTCTTAAATTCAGATAATTTAGCGGTGTATAAGATTGCTGTCAGTCTGAAGATTAAAATGAAAAATGCCTGCTTACATAGCGAGGAGCTAAGGCTTATCATTTATTTACATTCACCATTATTTAGAACACCGGAAGGGTTAGCGGTTTAATGAGTTTGGGCTTTCTTCATAGAAATGAAACTTATCATTTGCTGAAGACTTGATTGAGTTTATGCAATCGAGTGCTATTAAGTAAACTGGTCATACAATGATGCGATGTGCACGTACCACTGCAAATAAAATTTGTAAGTAGGGACTCTCTAGTGTCAGCGCAAACTACGTAACGGATCGTCGAGTTTTGCGTCCTGACGCGCCTTATTAGCCTTTATCAGTTGTAACGACTTTCTATTACCTATCAGCAATGTCCCCGTCCCATCCCACATAACACTAGTAAGTATGGATGTTCTGGTGTCAACGTGAGCTGGGTAACGGAATCGACGACTTTTGCGTTCTGACGCGCCTTATCAACCTTTATCGGTTGTTATCACTTCCAGTAACCCATCAACATTGTTCCCGTCCCAATCTTTATAACACTTGTAAGTGTGAGCTCTGGTGTCCATGCGAGCCAGGTAACGGAATCGACGATTGCGTTCTAAAGCACCTTATCAGCCCTTATCAGCTGCTATCGCTTTCATTCATGTGCGAGTAACGTCCCGGGACCAACCCACATAACACTTGTAGGTAGACGCTCTAGTACCAATATGAACGACAAAACGAAATTGGCGATGCTCGCTTTCTAGCCCCTCTTGTCAGCGCGTTATCACTTCCTATCATGTACCACTTGTGTCCCCATTCAACCCCTATAAGATATGTGAGAACCATGGCGCTATCGTTGCTGCGACACGAGCTACGAATTTCCGGTCAAACACACACACACACCACACACACACACCATACACATACATCACACATACACACACACTTAGTCGATTATACAGTGCGTTCAAAGTACAGTCGAGATCCGTAAGTTGGGTGGGCGTGTCACCGGAAGTGAGTGGCTTGATAGAGGTTGCGTAGGTGAGTCGCTGCCAGCATGCTTTGCTGATATCTCGCGATATACATTGGAAGCACCTTATCCACATAGACTCTTTATAACGTACACGTCACTTCCGGTGACACGCCTACCCCAACTTACGGATCTCGAGTATATGTGGACACCTCACAATTCACGTTAAAAAGGTAACTAAGAGGTTCCGTGCAGTGCAACCCTCCTCAATAGGTTCTCCGTAGTTGGCACAAACCAGAGTAATCTAGCAGATAATATCGCCTTGCTTTAGTAAAAAAAATTGAATTAGATTTTCTTCTTTCTTTCAAAAGTATGTGGACACTTAACAAAACACAAAAACATAACCGAGATTAGAAACCATTCTGGCCTCCAGAGTTTCTAGTTAGCTCAAACATCCTGTCTGGCATAATCTGAACCACGTTTGCCATAGTGGTTTCATCGCCGTCGGCCCAAATAGCCTCTACCGCCGCCATCAGTTCATAGGCGTTTTGTGCTGCCAGTTGTCAAAGTAAACTCCTTGATAAAGGGTTCCCTATAGAGTTGCAGTGAAGAGAACATACTAGCCAATCTATCGCTTTAACACCATCTCGTTTGAGCCACTCTTTGGTAGATTGTGGAACATTGACAGACGCGTGGTCCTGTTGCCAAACATACAGATTTCGCTGCGTTCCTCCAAGAAAAGGCAACAGGTTATATTGGAGCACTGCTTGGTATTCTTCACGATTTATGCGTAATAATGGAGCGGCAACTTCCAACTTCCCGCTGCTTGCGAAACCGCTCCAGACCCATCAACGGGTTTCCTCCGAAATTCCGTCTTGAGAACACGAGGGGTTCACCCTTTACCTCTTCAGCAGTGACAAAATCCTTCCGGCCCGTCAAGATCAAACTCTCTCCATGAATAAGATTACCTGAGGAGAATAAGGGGATAAGAAGTTGTTTGCTTTAAATAGAAAATTTTCGAAAAATGGTATCCTATCCCCGTTTTATATCTTGAAAGTTTAGCTCCGCACGCAAGCGCGCGCATCACATTGAGGACTTCAGTGAAAACGGACAACTTGCAGAATATTAGGTCACGTGGCTGAGAAACTAATGTAAGATGATTGGAAGATGTGTCCCATGATGGTCGAAGGTTGTCCAATTTCGCTGGAGGTTGTCGCGTAATGCACGAGTAGCCAGCGTAATGAAAATAGTACCTATCACGAATTTGTAAACATTCAGCATAGATATCGAGCTCGGATGATTTAGCGGTCTATTGAATTTCCACAATTGAAGAATCTTTATGTAAGTGAAATATAATCAATCAATCAGCATCTAATCGAGCTATGATGGAAATTCGAAATATAATAGAACTTCGCTGTTAGTCCAAGTCCAGATAGTTGAGCCGGAAGCCCAACTTTCTTAGCTTCTTAGCTTCTTTGAATGAAAAGGTAGGAATAATGGGACATGTTCACGTGCTAGGGACCTGGTTGAGTTCAGCTGAGTGCACACTGAACTTTCGCAGCACAGTTGCCGCTTATACCACTTTCTATCGCCTACTTTCAACCTCGCCACCTTGATCGCTTGCCAGCGATAATTACAACAAGGTTGGAGAGACCTGCATTCAGACGCTCATGTCATCCTTGTCATTTGTAATCAGTTTATACTGCTCGCAATCGGTGTCCCCATCCCACCCTCCAGTCAACGTGCAGGAGCTCGTGATTTATTGTCAAAACGAAGGCTACAAGGAAATTAGCGGTTCTCAAAAACCTAACTTCCTTATCAACCGTTGTCGGTTGTTATCACTTTTGATCATCCACTATCCGTGTTCACGTCCCATTCCCTATACCACATGTCAGAGCCAAGGCTCCAATGTCACTGCGAGGGCCGCAACGAAACCGGTGGCATCCACACTTTGACGCCCCTTATCAGTTCCTATCAGTTGCTACCACATTCGTTCACTCAACGTCTTGGTCCCCGCCTCACCCCACATATCATACCCATATCATACATGAGTGCAAACTATCCACCTGTCAACGCAAACGGCGTAACGGAATTGTGACATCAACATTTCGGCGTCCGTTATCAGTTCCTATCAGTAGTTATCACTTCCCGCCATCCATCGTCAGTGTTTGTGTCCAGCCCCCCATATATTCTAGAAGTTTGAGCGCTCTGGGTCCAAAGGGAGGGAAGTTATGAATTTCCGGTCAGACACACACAACCGCTCAGCCGATTATATATAGTAGGATGTTGCCATGTTTTCACGAGCAGACTCCAATCTTGCTAACTTGTGCTGAGCCTTGAAGTGAGTAGCTCTTCTCAGCGTCTGTCGAGTGATGTACTCATTGAGCGGATAAGGCGCTTGACGGTCGTTTTCAAGGCTGGTGTAACAATCTGAGCTCGGACAGACAATGAAGAATTCGACAGGATCAGGGCTACTCTTCTGCTTTTCTGAGCAGTCAAGGATCGCGGCTGGTGCGGAATGTGTGCTGAGTATAAACATCAGGGTACCGGATGAACTTCCGATGCATTGAGGAGAACGACCAAGTTGTCGTGCGATTTCTCGAAACGATTTCTTGGAACGTTCAGTATCATGCAAAGCCCTAATCTGAGCTTGTTCGTCCCCAACAAGGAGCACGCCACAAATAGGCGTGACGACGAAATGAAATCAGCTAATTCGGATTGAAACCGGTGGAAATTTCGGCGCCAAAATCTGATTCTTCAGGTGTCCACATACTTTTGAAACAAAGAAGAAAATTCAATTCAAAATTTTTTTACTAAAGCGCGATATTGTGTGCTAAACCACACTGATACGTTATCGACTACGAGATATCGATTGGGTAAAGCTGCATAGCACGAAGCCTCTTAGTTACCTTTTTATTAAGAACCGTGAGGTGTCCACATACTTCTGAAACGCACTGATATAGTAGGATCATGCTACAGAACTTAAGGGGACTTACAGCCCGAAACGTCGTCAAATGATTTATACATTTTTGAACAATGCTAGTATTCCACTCTTTATTATTTTATTATTTTATTATTTTATTTATTTCGAATCGCAATGCGTCATCCGAATGTTGCTTGGCTTACACAATGACCCGTGCGAGTACAGGCGATGTATATCTACATATACCTTTTTATACTTACTAGTACGGCACTAACTTTTGCTGATTCCAAGGGTATGCGGTCACGGTACTTTGTGAATGTAGACTTGAATGCAAACTTGGTTCCCTACATCACAACATTAGCTACTACGAACACAAGCAGTTTGTATAAAAATGGAACGAAATGCGAATAAGATACTTTCTAGTGCCCATTACTTGACTTACAGATGGTTGACTTAGTGGTGAGGACTGTAGGACGAATGAAGCAAACGAGAGTGGCAGTTATAGCAATGAGTTGCCCGTCGAAAGTCATCGTTCCTATGGGCATCTACACTTCTGATTACCTGAGGTAACATCTCTTTTGTTGAGATTACAGATGCAATAATCAGTTAGAATGCAAAGTGCTACATGGTAATCGCATAAGCTATCAGTTGATCTGGTCCATGATTTATTTGAGACGCACGTGAGACGTTGCCCTTTATAGAATGACCTTAGGTGAATGGATTGGGGTTACTGAGAAACAACCGTGCCGTGGGTGGCGAACGCGGAAAACTGCTGGTGGCAATGAATCTTCGGCGGTGCGAGCAACGGCGCTCCGATCGGTATAAGATGAAATGAAGTAGTCGCTGCGGGCTCGACAATAACATCGGACCATGATTTCGTACGGGAGGTACGACCACAGTTAGCGTCGCGGCATGCACTGACATAGGGAGGTTGGGGGGCTACACATGCATGGTTCGACCAGGCGCGTGACTGACGGGAAACAGTGGCAGTTGACAAGGCAACAAAGTCGTGAGCATAATCAAGCGTCACGGGGCGGAGGCGCTGGGAGAAGTCGTTGCCAAGGATGATGTTGTTGCGTCCGCTGACGTGGAGACATTTGCCTTCTGTAAAGTGCACGAGGTGGGGTAAAGGTTGGTTTCCGATATGAGGAAACCATTGGACACAGCCCACAAATCTAACGTGGAAATGCAGCCATTCCACGCTAGCCGTGTTACGCGGGATGGGTCCATGTGGGACACACAGCAGGAGGAAGCAACAGACTGGTGGAAAACGTTACCGGCGCCGGTATCGACAAGGCTAGAATGTGATCCGTTGGGTTGTATGGGTACCTGGGCGAATGAAATTGATGACTGCGAGCACGTCCAGAGAGAGAACTGCCTGTAGGAATACCGCGGTCGAGGAGTGCCACGTTGTTGCAGTGTCGATGTCATATGAGAAATATCGAGAGGGGTAGTCTGCAGGTCTTAGAAGTTCTATGGCCGCAAGAGGGGCTGCGCAGGATGGCTGCGCGAATGCCGAGTGAGGAGCTACATTCGGCACGGAGGGGCGGGTAGCCCTAGGGGATCTGTAACTGAATTATAGGCCAAATAAAGATTTGTAAGAAAGTGAAACCAGAATGCAGCAGAAGTAACAAAAATCGAACGGAAAAGAGCAAGTACAAAGAGGTAGGCAACTAGCCGCGGTTGTGTTTGAAGTCGATGACGTAGGTGCCGGACGAGTAAGAGTCCGCTTCGAAGTGCTTCCAGGATTCGTGCATGGTCCTTAGCTATCCATCTCTGCGTTTGGTGGGCATCTGCGTCTCTAATTGGTTAGATCAATTTTGGAAAGCAGGTAAGAGAGGGGCTAACTGAAGAGTGGAGGGTGCATGGAGGATGAATTCTAGTAACTTCTTGTGGAAGTGCGTGGACCATAGACCCTGGTAGCGGGGCGAATCGACGAACACCTGTAGGAGAGGGGAAAAGGAAAGGGGTGGACTCCGCAACACGGTTATCGGTCGAGGTCGCATGTGTCTGATAACGCCTGTAGGGCGGTCTAGAAGCGCTGCAGGGCGACTGCGCTAGGGAGATTTGCGTTCGACAGTGGGCGTCAGTAAACAGGTGCGTTGAAAGTTGTTGAAAGCAGGGCGGTTAGAGGCAATAGACGCATCGCCGCACTGGACGTAACACCACAAGTATGTTGCTGCGAGGTTGTCGTGCGAGTTGAGCAGTGCACGCATCGTCTGAAGTAGGGTGAGTGGACAGGGCCGTATGGACGGCTATAGTTAGGGTATTGGTCCTGTTCGCATATGACTTGCAGCGCTGTGCGAATAGATTGCGCTCACGGAAGTGTAGTTGCACCCTCTACTGTAACAATTGGCGCTTAACTGATTTTGATGTGACCATACCGATCAGTAGGAACTGCGCGGTTGGCGGCGGAGATACCTTATGCATAGCCTTGATGCTGCTTATCGTGAGGCTGCCTAGCACAATTCCGTTTGACGACTGACGACTTGATTCGTCCAAGAGGCGCGAATTCCTTGTCGGCGCTTAGCAGATATTAACCGACGAGTGTGCCTTTATCTGCGTTTATAACGAAAAACATAAGGATTGTTCCTCTTGTGCGGGGACCAGATACGTACGCGAGCCTCAGCCATTGAACAGGAGGCATCCTTGTAGGAGCACGCAGGATGCATTTCGCCAGCTACTGGATTTGGGCGCAGAGAGCTAGGCTCATCCAAGTTGGAAGAATACGAATGCGAGAGTGCACCGTGTGGGATAGAAAAAACAGTTGGTGACCTGTTGCTGAATGGTTGCTGCACATACCAAATGGCGATGCGGACGGGAAGGGACGAGTAGGAGTTCTGTGATGTGCCACATCCTGGCGAGATTCAAACTAAATCACCGTGACGCACGATTGATGATGCTGGCATCCCTACGGCATTCCTCTGTCGGAACGGCAATGTGTCGACTGCGCAAATGGGTCTCCCTGCCGAGATCGAAAAGATCGACCGAATACACGAACGGGAACTGGCGGATGTCCTGCACAAGACGGCTGGCGTTGCGTTACAACCGCGTATTGGGGTTCGGGTAAAGATACTGACGTCTTGACGGATCAGTTCAAAGGGGAGTGGGCACAAAGCAGAGCAGTTTGTGCGTTGGCACAGAAGAGGCGTCGCTGGGTTACTCATTAAGGACCAGCCATCGTGTGAGTCGGATTCGGTGCCCATTGAAGATGAGAAAGAGCATCGGTGACACCTTGCAGACAAGCGGACGTTTCGGAGGGTATGGGAGATGAGGTTTGACGGAGCATTGGAGATTGCGGTCTGGCGAACAGGGAAAGCCTGGGCTGTTCCTCGTGCCGACGCAGATTGAGAGCGGAAAGCGGGCTGGGATTGTTGAGCTGGTCTTGTGATTCTTTAAGCGATGCTTGACAGGCCGCGACGAAGACGCTGGTATCGAGCTTGACGGGTTGATGTCGTGAAGGTGGAGATGCGGGCACTAGAGGAGTTGAGAGGCTTGTGGAGAGTAGAGGAATACCACGCGCAAACGACACGAGGGCTTGCTGCAAGCTGGGGCCCATGTCGTCGTGTGGAGAGAGGGCAATTGGCTGGCAAAATGACCCAACGCTACATTGAAGCAGGAACATAAAGAGGATGTTTGGGTGCACCCGGCCCACGCGCCGTGAATTGGTCGTCGCGCGAACAGCACGGGCAGCAGCGGAGGCCTATTTTCACTTGCGCGCGGGAGAAAGGTAGCGAGACAGTTCGCGACCACGACGCGACGAGCGAGCACCTGTACGGAGTGGAGGGTCTGTGGGAGATGGAGAAGGCGATCTGCGGTAGCCTCACCTAACAGCTGCTCAAAGGTTTGAGCTTTGTTAACGGGCTTGCTCAAACGAGTGGGTCCGTCCAACTTAACAAATTAGCGAATGTCCACCCGCAACGGGACACAAACTCTTCGGAGAGTTTGTCGCTCCTTCATGCGTGTGGTCCTGCACCCGCAAGATAGCGGCGCGCACCAAGATGAGAACGCGGTTGCGGCGAAAGATTGTGCACGACTCGCCTGGTCTGGCGACAAGTAGAACAGTTGCTGACGCGCGAATAGCGCTGGTGCGGGCTCTCGAAGAAGCGGTCAAGTGGGGATATATGACTGTGGTAGATTTCCTTGCGTGTCATCCAGTTTCGGGACGGACTTTCGTTTTTTGGGGCCGCGTCGAGCATGGCCGATGAAGAAATTCGCTGTTGTTCCTCGGACATCGCTGTCGGTCTCATGCGCATGATGTTCTTCTAAGCGGGCGCAGCCTATCGAAAATTGAATAACCGTGTTTTCCGTCAGGCCCCAGAAAAGGGGACGACCCTGGCTGTAGCTCGGAGGTGACATGGACACAGATGGAGGATATCCAAGCGCTTGCCTACGGCTTTTCGCGATCGTTGGGTTTTTCCTTAATGAGGCTCGTTGCCTCTCTTATTTTACGAGTTAGTTAGGGGCCGGCTGAAGCGCACGTTGTCATTCCATACCCAGGGTCAAGCCGAACTGATGTCACACTCGAATTCATATTGGCTCCGGCCATGAAGAGGGGCCTCATTCCGAGATGTTCGTCAAAAGTGGGAAAAGAGGACTGTGAGGCTTCATGTTTTTGGCGTTTGTGTTGGAAGTTGGGCGAAGCCCCAGTGATAGGAGAGGGGGCCTTGCCTGGGACATGCTTGCGAGTAATAAGGCAGCTGCAATAACAGTACATGCGATAGCTGAGCTATGGCCAACAGGCTTTGTTACTTGGACGGCGCGTGGGATCATTGGGGAATGCGGCGATGAGCTACTGTACTGATAACGGATGTAGTGTAGATAGGAGGAATTTATGTTATGAGGGGAAGGTGAATAAAATAAGATGAGTGCGGTTGATATGATGGTGGAAGAATGTTGTGGGATGAGGAGCGAAGTCAAGGAATGCTAGGCTGCGAAGGCTGTTGTGGCTTTAGCCCGGGGGAATAGATAAAACTGCGAGAATAGTGAGCGATTGAGACGCTAAAGAGTGCATACGTAAGCGTGTTGGGCTCTAGATGAGAGACGGCGTCACCAGAAGCGTAGCGGAAGTACGAAGTACGGGAGCGGCTATGTGAAAACCTGCGGCGTGCTGGGACCTCCGTATCGCGTGCTGGCTACGAAGAACGCGGGTAACTTTGCGGCCAAGAATTAGGGGACAAGTTAAGAGAATTCCTGGATAAGATGGCTTACTGAAAGCGGTGTTTTGTATGGCTATCTATATGCGACAGTTCGGTGGCGCCCGCCGAAACTGAACTAACACAACTACCTCTTATGGCGGAAAAAAACCCGTAGTTCATACGGGGTAATGGTGTAGCGGATTCTGTCGCGTATAACCTGACTCTGGTCCCGAATCGGATGGCCGCGGATATTGCGCCCAAACCGTCCAATACTTGTTACTGTCCGGAACGGATAATTTCGCTGAGCTTAATCCTTACCTCAACCGGGAGTGACGTAGGCGCTGAAATACCATGCGCTTGAGAGCTTCGCGGGATCTACTCCCCTTTTCGTGGTAGCACACTAACCAACCGGTCAGATGACTGAGCGATCGCATCAGAAGTCTTATGACTACAGTGCGCACAAAGTCTAGCCAATATTGATGTTGAGTGGTGCGCTGACCAAAAGTGTCAAGAGGTAGGCCCGCCGATAACCAGTACACGGAAAAAGAAAGAAGGAAAATACAGAAACTGAGGGGGAAGAAAGCGAAGAGGTAAAGAAGGGACGTCCACAGAAGAAACGCAACAAGAAGGCACTACGATGCGTCGACGGAGAGAAATCAGATGGCCCGTGGGACGGCTGGGGGTGCTCTGAGACACACAAGTTGAGCAGGCTTGCGGAGCGAGCCAGTATTAGGAGAAGAAGGCCGAAATTTGACATATATGAGTCTATGTATATATAGGTTATTAGTTGCTTACGTTAGTTTACTTAGAATTTTCCACTCAGCCCAGAGTGCTAAAATCAAACCGCGAAATGATCAGGCAAACAATGCTGACTTCCTCGGTACCCTCTGAGAACCCATGTGAAAAAGAAAATTGTGGTTTATTAGTTGCTTCAGAAGAGCAGAACGAGCGAGTGGAGTCAGGAAAAAAATTGGCAGGATTGACTAACGGAAGAGAATAAAAAAATCAAGAGAAAAACAACTAACCATCGAAATTTGCGCCGCCCTCCTTGCTCGCTGCTACGTGTGGTTTGTGGTGGTGTTCTTCTCTTCTTCATTAGCACCGAATACAGACATCACCGTTTATTAACAGGGAGTAATACTCACAGTGCGCGAAGGCAGCAGCGTTCGGGCTGCGAAAGCGTGAGGTCTGGAGGGCGGGGGGAGGAGCAGCGTCCGGCAGGGTGGCGTCGATCCTTCCCATTTACCGTCCGACACGGCTTCCATGCGACACCGCCTCCTTGACGTGCCGTCGCGCTGGTATCGAGTGATTCCATATCAGCTTGGTGCTTGACTTTCTCCAACTGCTGACTCAGCTGCCAACTGTATTGATTTTCGAAACAACGTCACTCATCCAGGACCTTACCCAGCCTCGCGGACTATTCTTAAGCTTCGAATATTTGTCAATCCGACGTCATTGAAAGCTTCAATTTTAAATGAAGTACCACAAAATAACAAAAGGACGCATTCTCAGACTACCTGTTGAATCCCCTCGACCCTTGATGCGTAACACATCTGACCTCTGAAGTCAGATCGAGAAAAGTCAAGAGTATTCTGTGTTAAACAATGATTTAATGTTATACAAAAGTTCCAATTTTGAAAATTCTACTGTAATCTCACTTTACAATTACATTGCAGGCTTCCAAGGAAACTGTAGGCTTTCGAATGAAATCATACGATCCTTCTATTTTATAAAAGCGTAACTTTGTGTGTCGGTTTGTATGTCTGTATGTGTTGTGCGTGTGATGTATGTATGTATGTATGTATGTATTATGTATGTATGTGTGTCCGTCAGCAAAATGAAGTGAGTGAGAGGAAGTCATGGGATATAAACAAACCGGCTAACATATCGGGTAGCGTACCGGATCTTGAAGATATCAATGTTTGTAGCAATAGTTTGTAACCTTTTAGGGCTATATAAACACCTGGTTAGCACACTTCCGTTCATTCCACATGGTGCTGCCAGTGGGACGCTGGAGTGCAGTGGAGAGAGGAAGGGAGGATGAGGGAGGGAAGCGAAAATCTACCGTCACATCATGATTATGGCCTTCTACTGTACGAAACACCATGTGTGTTGCATACGCGTCACTTCCAGGAGGTGTTGGTGTGTCGCAGGAGAAAGGGCCATAGCGGAGAGGATAGAAGCTTTGCGCAGGAAAGGAAGGTCCCGGCGGTTGACGGGGGACTAATTGGTCAAATATAATCACAAAATTAGAATAGCCTTCAGCCTAAACACCAATTGATAAATTGGATCAACCTAATTTTTCCAGAAGCCAGTCGCCTGGCGTTCAAGTCTGATGGGGACAAGATCGGCCTATTTCTCAAAGCATACAGACTCGCTAAGAGGCTTTAGATGTAAGTATAGCGCTGCGCTTTATCCAGGATAATTTAGCAAACCTAAATGTTATAGCCTATTATAACGTTCCTCTAAGTCATTTATATAGAATGCCCCACCTTCCTTCAAATGAATTACTTTAATTCAATTTAACTGATTAATGTGATTGCATTTAGCGAGAGACTCCAGATAAGGGTAGCGTGTTCACAGATGGCTCAGTTCAACATGTTGACATGCCTGAAACTGCGGTATAAGGAATAACTCAGCGTTGTCGACAAGTATAGATAGACACCATCTTATTGATTACTGGTCTTTTTCTTTCGCTAAACGTCCCCGGTGTTGTAACACACAACTCTATTGTTTTTGCAATCTCTTTTTTGCAGACCTGCTGGCTAAGAAAGCCTGTCTTCGGAGGGTGCGGACTTTTGCGTGACGTCCGAGATGGGGAGCGCGGGCAAATTTGGCGGCGGCGCCGACGGCATTGGCAGGCAATGGTATGCCGACAGGACATTGGCGCTGCGTCTGCAATAGAATTCAAAGCGCGGTGCAGATTGCCTGTTAAAACTCGCTGATTCTGCAATCGAAAAAACTTTCCGCACCTCGGAGCTTTTCTATGCAGCAGCTGTCGGAGGAATTTTAGCGCCAAATGAGAAAGATAACCTACAAAGATGTTATCATATCACCAAAGCGGATAAGAAACACTAATGATGAGAGAGTTTTTACGAGATAAGTTGTTACTCTGTACCTATATATGCTTGCCGATCGCGACGCTCATACCTTGGGGGGAACCATTCAAACAGGGCGCGATGTTAGGATTACCTAGGACAAATAAGCCGGGGGAGGGGAGGAGCCGCCAGTGGAAACATAAATTACTCAATTCTCCTCAAATCACTTCATTCTCCTTGAGTCTAATCTGAGCGACAGCACTTCAGTCACTCATTGAGTATTCTTCACCCACCCAGTCCGCCCCCCCCCCATCCCCTCTACACTCAACGACGAGGATGTGTGACAATGAGTCGATGCCCATCTCATCTTTTCACGTTGACTTTGCTTACATTATCGCTATCTCAAATCCCCACGCGATCCAGATCGCAGAACCTTCCGGATTGTTAGCCGCGATCTGCACACGCTTTGACGTGTTTGATTCCACTACAGAAGCCCGCCGCCACGTCCGGTCAGCCGCGCCTCCCGCCGTCGCAACTTGCGCGTGGTGCAATCCCGGACGACCACCACAAAGGTCCGTCGGCCCGTCTTCGGACGACTATCATATTGTCAGTAACTCGAAAACACTGTCCGAATCTCGGCTCGTTACCGGGAGTGGCGGATTACAGCATTACAGCAGAAACGTCAAGAGTTATTTTGTAACTCACTGTTCACCTTGGAGCATTTTAGTAGCGTCCTGCCTGGTGTATCCATACGAAACTGTAATTGGTTCGTGCTGTGCAAGTATGGCTCAAAAACGGCAGAATCTGGTAATGCGTCCCACCAGGCCCACCCGCGAATGGAACAAACGTGGACGACTTTGTCGATGTGTCCAAGCAATGTACTAGATACTAAAGCACGAAAGGACGTAGTACAGTAAGTTCTGAGTGCTGAGTTATACAGTAATGACTCTTAACTTCAACATGCGTTATTCAGCGCAAACCGCGGATTCGACGAGGCGGGAAATGCCAAAGTCGTTTGCTTGATGCGCCCTCACAAAACCATTGGAACTTAGAGCACGCTACAGTTCCTTCACGAAGGTACTGCAGACCCGAAATAACTCCCCATAGCAAAAGGCGGTCACACCGTGGATATCACGTTCAACCAAAAAACCGGTAGAACCCGAAACGTGTTGAACCTTCAATGGCAGGAAACAGTGTTGCTGCGTTTGAACTACGATACAAGAAGATAATGAGCGCGCAATTGGTGAACGTCACAAATAGGAACAGGCGGTCACCCGTGGAATATTCATCGTCAACCAAAACCCGGAGGAACCGAAGCGGTGACCTTCCAACGGCAGGCCAGAACAGTTTATGGTCTTATATCGAGAACGATACAGAGAAACATGTGATCGCATATGGTAACTCACCACTAGGAATTGGATCATATCACGTCTAGGACCAGATGCCTGTAAGATCAGAGACTTAGTTTCAACATATTTCAATTCGCGCGGTTTTTGCCAGAGGAACTATAACATCGGCATGGGCTTTCTTTCTCTTTGATTTGTTCAGATTGGAATGATCGCAAATTGCGGTTACTTCGGTGATAGAGATTTAGTGCATTTTTACACACTCTACTGCAAATAAATGCACTATGTCTTGTTGACTGTCACGAAATACAAGTAATTACCTGAACAATCACCGGGAAAGGCCGGGTAGGTTTGAAACGATTGGGTATGGACCAGGAATCTACGAGAGCACAAATAGCCTCCACCATTAGCCACAATGGGATAGGTTTGCAATTTGGTTAAGGGCACGGAACGCATGTTTGCAAGACAGAAGTACTCTAATTGCCATGTCTTATTACCAGCAGTCGATTCTCTCCTCATATAATTCCCCGAAATCTTGTACAGCGAAAACGTGCAAGATATGGTCTGAAGCTAGATCGCCGGCGACTAAGAAACGCTCACGATTTATTCATACATTTACCCGGTATGTTGATGTGATGAGGCTAGAGGAAGGTGTCTACATCGACGGTGTCATTAATCTCGTGACAAATTGGAGTCAAAAAAAGATGTTCCTACCTCAGGCTGTCCCCCTGCTTTTTTTGATCATTGCATCGCCTACCTTTCATTTCCAATGGCGACTAATTTGTCGTATTATCTTTCGTTGAACATTCTCGCGTACTTCACACTTTAGCTTTCCATGTTGTAATGATGAACAATCCTTGATGAATTTGATAACTAAAATTGATAAATAAATAAATGCTCTCCCAGACACTTTAACGAGGAGGACGCATCCATAAGTATGTAACCAATTTAAACAGGTTGAACCACGTGCACAGAAAATTCATTCAATACGACTCTTCCTCCGTGTCAATGGTGGAGCGGTCAACAGAGTCGTCCGGATTGGCGCCATCGCGCGCGGTTACTTGGGCGGCGTCGTAACGCGGCAGTTTTTCGATGGGCGCGGCAACAATTGACCTTGCCGATTGGAGCGATTAGTTAGTTGCAGTCCACATCAATCGAGCGGATATTGAAGTCCATTTTGCTTGCCGAGATACCTTTTCTTCCATAACACTTTGTTAGATCCACGGAAAAGCTCAGTATAGGATTGATTTCTGAGTCAGGATTGGCCTTACTGTTTGAGGAGAAGAGGGCTTCCTAAGTGCGAAAGTTGTTTGTGCTTCTCGAGATTTTATCACGGTCTGTATTATACAAGACGGAGGTGACTTATTTCTAAGTACCATGAGAGCATTGCTCTTGTAATTTATAACACTTCTATTCTAGTGTCTAAACTACAATACTTTGTGAGTACTGTCCTTAACATGGGAAAAAAAGGTGATTGACGCCTTCTCCTAGGAAACAATCATATTTATGTGCAGTTGTGGACGCAACATGTAAAAGACTTTCATTGATATCATCAAGCCATCATGTAATAGTGAATTTGAGATAAGTGACGCTTTATGGAAGAATGGAATGTCTTGATTTACCGTGCACGATTCCCGTGAATTCCAACCCTTCTATGCAGTAAAAACCGCAGCAAGGTCAGAATTCAGGCCAGAAAAACAGAATAAGCAGGAAACTGGGTGGGAACTATTCATTTCCGCATCATATGGGAATGGGAAACGGAAAAGGGTCTACTGAGACTGAAATCACCCATGTATTGATTGCAATGTTCGTCACTGTGCATTCACAAGCGAACGACGCTCAAAGAACTCGTCCATCGCATCGCGACGTCGCGACTGCAACCACTGGCGCGGGTCTTCGGACGATTCTGTTGACACACACCCTGTTAAATGTGGTGCTCATTGGCGTTAGAGGAAGTGGTCACGATTATTCCCATGAGGAAGATAAGGAGCATTACGTACTGGAGTGGATAGGGGTCCTGCCTAATGATACAACAGGTAGTGTTGCAGTGGCAGCGGCGTGATAGGGCGCCGAACTCTACTCCCGGGTAGCAAAAACAAAGCGTATTGATGTGGAAGTGGTCAGTAGCAGCGTACTTGATATAATACCATTAACGTTATCGTCTGGAGTGCATCTCTTATCAAGCAGCCGCACCTTCTTATCTCATCATACCTTATGTTCCAAAGGCTCACATTCGTCCAACAATTAACTATCGCACACCCTATCGGTTGATAACGTGAGGGTAGCAGATTCACGTAGGAGCGGGCGTGATCGCTTCCTTCAACGGCATCTTTGAACTGCGTGATAGACTTCAACTGCATCCTGAAACTCTTCCAACACTTGATTTTAAGTGGGAAGCTGGAGAAGGATGGGATACATATAACTGTAGAAACAGCGAACTTGTTTTCTTACGAAGCTATCCTACTGTGTAATGAAAGTTTGTAAGCAAATATGGGCGTACTGTACTTTTTCTGCTAGAGCTCGAAGGTAAACACATTTCATTCATCTCATGATCACTGCTCTCAAGACATATGCAACCGCTCATTTTTCCAGACTCACTCAAATGGAAGATGTTTATAGCTCCTTAGTGCTCCTTCGTTTATTACTCACCCAGCTAGCACTCAACAAACAACCACGTTTTTCATTTGAATGCCAGTAAACTGCGCGTATTGCGAATGCGTGTTTGAGGAATATCCTACTATATATTAGGTTGGCCAGATTGAAATGTCGCTTTCGATCATCAATTATTTTCATTATAAAAACAATAATGAAGCACATAAAACTGAATCAGCTCCTCCACCTGTGTCAGAGCCTCATCACCTTTCCTTAGGCAAAGCAAGGATGCCTACCGCTTAGAACCCTTTCTGGTTTTGTTACTATTGTTTATTTATACCTGCTCTTTCTCGTCTCAACTACATATGAACCTTGCGCTCCTCAAATACTTCCTCCTATCCTGGAGTCACTGGTCGTGTTTTACCCTTGTCAGACTTCCAAATGTTCGAAAATAGTAAATGTATTTGGTTTTCAGATCTCATCCGAAGCGAGAAAGTCAATCGTCTTTTTACTGGACGCTCGATTGCTTGCTATTAAAGATGGGTGGAAGAATGTATGTTGTTTTGACTAATTTTCCTAATTTCTACTAACTCACCGAACAGGATAAGCATAAAAAGGATCGAGCATGATCAAAACCTTTTCACTCCCGTTTTGAATTGTAATGGCGTCACGCGAATGTTGCTTGGCCTATACAATACGTTGTGATGCCAGCCAATGTATATCTTAGCCTTTTTATACTTCCAAGTCTAACACTATCGATTTGCTGACCCGACCTGGAATTTGAGAAGGTTTGGTTGGCCTGAATGGGACCCTTCTCATTTAGTCAGTCAACCATGCATATTTCGCATGATAAGCGCCACCATTTGTGACTCTGTTGCAATCATAAAGATCCATAAAGCAGAACTGCAGAAATGAAAACGGAATTCGTTCTCATTGTAATTGTTGATTGTACTTCTACCTTGAGGTTGTTAAGGTGGAGGATTTAGACGAATCGCCACGTTAACCTCCAGTAAAAAGTGCTTCGGAATACTTTTTACTCGAGGGTCAACGTGGCGTCTGCATCTCCTCAACCGCGTGCTCTTTTCTCTTCTCTGCTTAATTCTTAATTTGCTTAACAAGTTAATCTCTTAAATACCAATTAAAATGGTTTTTTTTGGTGATGAGATGCCTAGGGGTCAAACAAGACCTGATGTGTTGAGAAGGGCTTCAGACCTGTCATCTAATGATGATTTTGATCTAAGCTAATCTCGGCACGGTAACACAGAATTAAGGGAGGTTCACTACCGTCCCAGCTAAATGTTCTTTAATCGGCACTGATAGAACGCTCCCATTCCCCTATGCATGTTGAATTACATGCTACACATTGAATCTGATAAAATACGCCTGCTGAAGCGCAATCACCATTTCTCCCGTTTGAACATGTACCACAATTCTCTGTTGAGCACTGCCTGTCGAAGTCTGTTCCTCACAATTTGGCGCTCGATGTTATCATTCGGGATGCTAATTAGAATGATATCATCGCTCAACTGGGCGCGAACAATATATTGTTTGTTATTTGCATGCAGATACTATATGCTTCTATTTTATTAAAGCGCTAACTTTTTGTGTGTCGGTTTTGTGTATCTGTATGTGTGTGTGTATGTATGTATGTGTGTCCGTCCGCAAAATGAAATATGAAGAAGGAAGCTCATGGGATAAACAAACCGCTAACAAATCGGGTAGCTTACAAGATTTGAGATATCAATGTTTTGTAGCAGGATAGTTGTGATAACACTCTGGGGCTATATAAACACCTGCTTAGCACACTTCCGTTCATTCCACATGTGCTAAAGGCAGCTGGAGGGCGTGGAGAGAGGAAGGGAGGAAAGAAGGGAAGCGAAAAATCTACCGTCATATCATGATTGTGTGCCTTCTACTGTTTGAAAACCCATTGTGTTGCATACGCGTCACTTCCACGAGGTGTTGGTGTCACAGGAGGAAGGGACCATAGCGGAGGATAGAAAGCTTGCGCAGGAAAGGAAGGTCCTGGCGGTTGACGGGGGACTAATCTGGTCATAGATGAATGGCAAGCATAGAGGAACCTTATCTCGGCGTGCTGTGTTTCTGCTGTCAACATGGTCTTCCAACACGATGTGATGCCGGATAGCCATTTGATTGAGCTATGCTTGAAGCTAACCGCTTTGATTCTCCACGCTCGGCTACATCGCTGCACATACTAATTGCTCTTTTGTACATGTTCTGGACAATAGCACATTTCACAGCAGATGGGTGTGCAGATGTCGCATCAATCAAGATGTTCTTTGAGCTTTTCTGGTACCACTTCACGTGTACAACGCAGCTGGACACTTTAATTTGTGTGTTGATAGGGGAGCCTATCATTCTGTGGTTTTTCTCGTGTAAGTCTGATGTACGGTGACTGCTCATTCATTACGCGAAAACATCCATTTCGGGAGGCAGGGATAGCCGAGTAGTTAAGAGGTTAGACTCATGGCTGCACCTCGAAAACCGCGAGTTCAATCCCTGCGGAGGTTAACCATGCCCTGCAAAAATTGTAAAAATGGTTGGACACCAGCGTCAGGCCCAGGTTGACAGGCCGGTTGATGAAGATCCCCGTCACAACAAACATGTTTGAAGTCGAAAAAGTAATTAGTGATAAAGCTACGTCACCCGGAAGTGGCGCGCAGAACCCCCGGCCCCAGTTCTGTGGTCAGTGTGCGAGGGCTACCGAGGCGTGAACGGCCTTGGCCAAAGAAGCTAGTTCACATTGGGATTCTGAACGCAGGATTGCTAACTGGGAAATCCCGAGGGGTTGCCGATCTGATGACGCGCAAATATATCCAAGTCCTATGCTTCCAGGAGACGCGATGGAAAGGTGCCAAGGCCAGAGAAATCGGGGAATGTAAGTTCTACTACAATGGAGAAGACACCAAGCAGAACGGTGTCGCCGAGCGGAGTCGCTCAAGCACTATGTCTCCGCTGTGAACAGGATCAGCAATAGGATCATGGCTGTAAGGATAGACACGAAGGAGGGGTACTGGACCATACTCTCCGTGTACGCACCTAAGCCGGTTGCTGCGAGAATGAGAAGGACGAGTTCTATCTCACCGACGATGCCGTCAGATCGATTTCGGAAGGTGATTACCTGGCCATGGCAGGTGACCTGAATGGTCACATCGGTAAGTACAGAAGAGGCTTAGAAAGAGTGCACGGAGGTGGAGGGAAAGGAACGAGGAACGCTGAGGGAGAGAGGGTTCTGGACCTGGCTACAGCCCACGATCTTGCAATATGCAGCACGTTCTTCGCGAAAAGGGAGACTCAAAAGGTAACCTACAGCAGTGGAGGGAGAAAAACGGAAATCGACCATGTGCTTGTAAGAAGACCGTCCCTCAAAACTGTGAAGGATATCGAAGTCCTTCCCGGCGGAGATCTGGCTCTCCAGCACAGGCACTCCTGGCAGACATTACAACAGAACTCTATAAGAAGACAAGGGTAAGAACGAGAACAGAATTTGGTGGTGGAAGTTGCACCAAGCGGAGAAGAGAAACCTTAAGCGAAAGATAATGGAAGTCGGTCTCCCATATCCTATCGGGCCAATACAGCGGACCTGGGGCAACGCGGCTGAGACCATCCTGCAATGTGCCAAAGAGGTTCTGGGCAAGACGCCAGGTGGATTCAAAGGAGATAGGGCAGCGTGGTTCTGGAACGAAGAGGTTCAGCGAGTCGTGAAGCAGAAGAAAGAGGCATGCAAGCGCTGGGAGAAGACTCGGAGCCCCGAAGACCTCGCTACCTACAAGAGTTGCAAGAGGCTCGTCAATGCTGCTGTCGTCAAGGCGAAGAACACGGAGATGGACGCATTGTACGAGAAGTTGAAAAGCAGAAACGCAGAGAAGTTCGTTTTCAGGCTGGCTAAGGCCGGGCATCGTGCTATCCAAGAAATCAGGGTGGTGAAGAGTGTAAAGGGTAACGATGGTGTCATCCTAAGGAAGCCAGCCGAAGTCAAGAGGAGGTAGGAAGATTTTTTCGTGGGGCTTCTGAACTAGGAGTTCTTCCATAAGAACAACTCACAGGCGGAGGCCAGAGCTGGTCCCATCGCACTCTGGACTAAGGATGAGGTTAGGTGTGCACTTGGGAGGATGAAGGTTGGGAAGGCGGTTGGTCCAGATGGGGTGCCAATCGAGGCATGAAAGGCGCTCAGAGAGTACGGCATAGGGTGGCTCACCAGCTTCCTGATTGACTGCGCATACCACGAAGTTGTGCGAGCGGCTAGTCCACTCCAAGCTGAAGGAGCTGGTCCCGATCTCCCAGGAGCAGTACGGGTTCATGCTTGGAAGATCCACAACGGTGCCATCTTCATCGCCACGCGAGTGATGGAAAAGTATCGCGAAAAGCGCAAGCCCTGCTACCTAGCTTTCCTCGACCTGGAAAAGGCGTTCGATCGGTTACCACGAGAAGTACTATGGAGATCGCCCAAGGAACGAAACGTGCCAGACACCTGATCTCGCTGGTGAGGGACATGTACGAAGGAGCCAAAGCAGCCATACGCACCCCCACGGCCTAACGAAGGAAGTGGACATCACGGTTGGGGTGCACCAAGGGTTAGCTCTGAGCCCGTTCCTCTTCCTCCTAACACTAGATGTCCTGGTGGAGGGGCTCTTGAAGAGACCACTAAACACAATCCTCTACGCTGATGACATCGCCCTGATAGCGGATAGCAGAGGAGAACTTCAAACCAAGTTGCAGAGATGGCAGAATGTCTTGGCAGAAGGTGGGCTCCGGTTGAATGTCAAGAAGACCAAGTTCCTGAGCTCCGAAGAGTGGACAGCCATGGTGAGATCATCGATAGAATGGAGGACTTCTGCTACCTTGGGAGCTATCTGGCAGCCGACGGTATCGCGGATCAGGTAGTGAAGGCTCGAGTCAACTCTGAATGGATGAAATGGAGGGAGACCACTGAAATCCTCTGCGACCGAAGGTGCTCCAGAGCGCTCAAAGGGAAGGTGTACCGAACAGTGGTAAGACCTGCGATGCTCTACGGCAGCGAGTGCTGGCCCCTGAACAAGAATCACGAAAGGCAGCTTCACTCCGCTGAGGTGAGAATGCTGAGGTGGGCCCGCGGCTGGACGCGACTGGACAGGGTCAGAAACGAGGATGTCAGGGCGGTCATGCAGACTGCTCCTGTACAGAAGATGCGAGAGCAGCGCTGCCGATGGTATGGGCACGTGCTGAGGAGGTCTCGAGACCATTCGATAAAGAAAGCAATGGACTTCGAAGTGCAAGGCAAGCGACCGCGAGGAGCCCCAAAGAAGAGGTGAGACTTGATCAAGAAAGATCTAGGTGAAGTCATGGCCACGGAGAGGACGCCCTAGACAGAGTAAAGTGGCGACGACTGAAAAAGACAGCGGACCCTGCGACTGCGCGGGACTAACGCTAAGGAGAAGAAGTCTAATCCATTTCGGACTGTGTTGGAGCAATGATGAAACAGTCATCTATATACCTGCAGTACATCAGTGGTATGTGCTCTAATACTGGCTTTTCGATTCTGCTAAAGCAGACCGCAAGTACGGAAGCTAAGCGTTGACCCATGGCTAAACCCCTGACTTGAGAGTAATACGAACCTCACCATTTGAAGATATTGCAACCACGATATTCCCTGATGAGAGTCATGACGCACGCTTTACTAAGTCCAAAAGTCTCAATATCTCTACCATGCCTATCGAACATTTCGGATAGCGCCTGTAGGGCTTGTTCATTTTGAGCATTGGTATAGAGCGAGGTGACATCGAATGACTCCATTACATAACTTGAATCTAGACGCTAGTTACGCAGCTGATCCAGGAATTGGTTTGTGTTGGACAGGTGAGAAGGAACCTTGGTCAACAGTTGGATCACAATACAATTTAGAAATCACGAAATTCTGTCAGTTGGTCCACCCACGCAACTTATGATTGGTCGAATTCTATAAATGTCTGCTGACGTTGGCCGCAGCTCGTTAGGCGCGAGTTTATGGGTTTTGACCAAGCTGTAAAAGACAGAACAACTTGGAGAGTCAAGCCTGAGTCTGCGAAGGAACCATTCGTCAATACCTTCAGATTTGCCTTCTCTCATCCACATGTGAATGAGACGCCTGCATTATGATGAAACTTCCTTTGCTGTCGTCCAGCGGTAAGTATTCGTTCCGGAAGTGAATTTGCGTTATTCCACGATCCAGTGGTTGCGACATAACCAGAAATTCACCACCCTTATCGCTACCAGAGACTCTTATTGCACCATTTAATCTTAACTCGTGTAGCCGCTGATCGAATGTCAAGTTGGTGTAATGGTGCCGTCGATGTTGATTGAGAACGTTAAGCACGCTAGTTGATAAAATCCGCGATTTGACATCTACATCTGGCACAGGGTCGGGTTCTCCGTATAATGTACGCGGAAACGGTACAATTGGAAGAGATATCTGATTCGCAACGGTTTGAGGGTTACTTTCGCGGTCATTCTTACGGAGCAGCAGATTTCGCAGTATATATAAAATTCCCACAACTTTGCAATACGTCGAAGCATTGATGTTTTGCTTTTAAAATTCGACCAATTATAAGTTGCGTGGGTGGACCAACTGACAGAATTTCGTGGTTTCTAAATTGTATTGTGAGCCAACTGTTGACCAAGGTTCCTTCTCACCTGTCCAACACAAACCAATTCCTGGTTCAGCTGCGTGACTTGCGTTTAGATTCACGTTGTGTAAAAGAGCCATTCGACGTCACCTCGCTTTACATCAATGTTCAAAATGAACAAGCCCTACAAGCGCATCCGAAATGTTGGATAGGCATGGTAGAGATACTGAGACTTGGTAAAGCGTACATCATGCCTCATCAAAGAATGTCTTGGCTGCAACATCTTCAAATGGTGAGGTTCGTATTACTCCCAAGTCAGGGGTGTAGCTATGGGTCAACGCTTAGCTCCTGTACTGCGGTCTGCTTTATGAGCAGAATCGAAGAGCCAGTGTTAGAGCGAATACCATTGATGTACGGCAGGTATATAGATGACTCTTTCATCATTACTTCAACACAGTCCGAAATGGATGAGTGTTTCCACTTAATGAATGAGCAGTCACCGTACATCGGGCTTACACGAGAAAAACCACAGAATGATTGACTCCCCTATCTCAGCATAGGACTTGGATATATTTGCGTCAGATCGGCAACCCCTCGGGATTTCCCAGTTAGCAATCCTGCGTTCAGAATCCCAATGTGAACTAGCTTCTTTGGCCAAGGCCGTTCACGCCTCGGTAGCCCTCGCACACTGACCACAGAACTGGGGCGGGGGTTCTGCGCGCCCTTCCGGGTGACGTAGCTTTATCACTGATTACTTTTTCGACTTCAAACATGTTTGTTGTGACGGGGATCTTGATCAACCGGCCTGTCAACCTGGGCCTGATGCTGGTGTCCAACCATTTTTACAATTTTTGCAGGGCATGGTTAACCTCCGCAGGGACTGAACTCGCGGTTTTCAGAGGTGCAGACATGAGTCTAACCTCTTAACTACTCGGCTATCCCTGCCTCCCGAAATGGATGTTTTCGCGTAATGAATGAGCAGTCACCGTACATCAGGCTTACACGAGAAAAACCACAGAATGATAGGCTCCCCTATCAACACACAAATTAAAGTGTCCAGCTGCGTTGTACACGTGAAGTGGTACCAGAAAAGCTCAAAGAACATCTTGATTGATGCGACATCTGCACACCCATCTGCTGTGAAATGTGCTATTGTCCAGAACATGTACAAAAGAGCAATTAGTATGTGCAGCGATGTAGCCGAGCGTGGAGAATCAAAGCGGTTAGCTTCAAGCATAGCTCGATCAAATGGCTATCCGGCATCACATCATGTTGGAAGACCATGTTGACAGCAGAAACACAGCACGCCGAGATAAGGGTCCTCTATGCTTGCCATTCATCTATGATAAAGTATCTGCTGCAATACAAACAATATATTGTTCGCGCATAATTGAGCGAAGATGTCATTCTAATTAACATTCCAAATGATACCATCAAGCGCCAAAGTGAGGAACAGACTCCGACAGGCAGTGCTCAACAGAGAATTGTATTACATGTTCGAACGGGAGAAATGGTGATTGCGCTTCAGCAGGCGTAATTTATCAGATTCAGTGTAAAGCATGTGATTCAACATAGATAGGAGAAACTGGGAGAGTTCTATCACTGCGGATTGAAGAAAATCTAGCTGGTAAATGGCGCTGTAATGTGTTGCCACCGTTGGGAAAACACAGTAGAACAGCATGGTGGCAATGATTTCAACATTAGGTGCACGATTTAAGCTCACGAGACGGAGATTTCGTCGAGAAAGGCATTGGAAGCATTTTGGATTTAGACAGAAATCTAGAAATGAATAACCGAAATGAGTGTATGTCTATCACAAACGATCTCTTGCCATTCATGCAACATTGCGACTTTCTTGCATAATCAGCGAACGTGCTTGTCCGATATACTGATACAGTATAAGTACAGCGAAGTAGCATCATTCGCTACTAATGTTTACTAACTGAGTGTAGTATATCGCTACACTTCGCAGTAGAACAAGGTGAGCTGAGCTTTTGTATTCTGGAGTTTTCCGTGCGTCCCTGACGGCACGTCAGACACGCTAGAGGAGATGAGGGGTTTGATAAAATAGTAGTGTGCACTCTTAAGCTCTGAGCCATGTTCAGGCCCTGAAAACGACGGAACAGTCAAAGCGTTAACCAGAATAAATCTTCCACCTTAACAAACTCAAGGCAGAAGTACAATCAACAGTTACAATAACAGCGAAGATGCAAAGGTTTCAAGATGAGAGAACTTGGAACTTGAATGCGAAATTCGTTCTTTTCAACGCTTCTCAAAATGAAATTTTCCGAAGAAGAGTTATGTCAAACGCGCACACATTCAAAAAACAACACAACAGCTTTCCGCTTTTGTCTTCACGATTTCGTAAAAGCATGAAGTGTAGGCATTCTGTATTCATGAAAAAAGATATGCTTCATGAGGCCTTCATTTGGTCCACTTTAAAGATGGCGATCTTTACTAAACACATACGCTCAGCATGAACTTCGAAACCTTCAGTCAAAGCGCTAGATTCACCGCTGACATAAGCTCTTTATCTTAGCAGAAGCTCACCATTTGACACGCGCAGTGGAGTGCGGAACTAAAGTGGTGTCTGTAAACAACCACCATGCATCGAATGCCAGTGTAACTTAGCGGTCGGATTGTGTGTGATGTTAAAACATAATTATTTAGTACTCGTTATCGTATTTTTGAACTTACACCATACATTTTAAGAACTCTGGGGGGCATAGCGGGTTAGTGGAATTTCGGGCTGATGATAACAACGCAAATGAAAGAATATTGAAATGAAATGCTTTATATAAGTCTGGTTTCAAGTGACCCCTATATTCTTGCGCATATCGTCATTATCGGCCCTTATCAGCCGTTATCCCTTTCTTTTTTCCACCATATATGTTCCCGTCATACCCCCCCCCCCAAAACACTTCTTCGAACCAACGCCTCACTGATGCTAGGACGCGCGCTATGGATATCGCGGAATTGGCGTGCTGGCGCCTCTTATCGGATCTAATCAGTTGTTATCACTTTGAGTCCCCCACCAAGGATGTTCCCGTTTTACCCTCCACATCACTTCTCGCAACCAACGCCTCACTGATGCTGGGACGCGCGCTATGGATATCGCGGGATTGGCGTTCTGGCGCCTCTTATCGGATCTAATCAGTTGTTATCACTTTGAGTCCCCCACCAAGGATGTTCCCGTTTTACCCTCCACATCACTTCTCGCAACCAACGCCTCACTGATGCTGGGACGCGCGCTATGGATATCGCGGGATTGGCGTTCTGGCGCCTCTTATCGGATCTAATCAGTTGTTATCACTTTGAGTCCCCCACCAAGGATGTGTTTACTCCATCATTGCGATCAACGCTCATCATGCTGGCGACGCGCTTATGGATATCGCGGAACTGGCGTTGGGCGCTATCATAGATTTACAAGTTATCACTTTGGAGTCCTCACAAATTAGTTATGCTCCAGTCCCATCCCTACACAATACTCTAAATACAGCGCTTCACTGTTGCTCGAAGGGCGCGTATGAATTCCTGCAGAACCAACATACACACCGACCTACAACATAGAATACTTATGCGAATTTATTACAGTAGGTGATGTACGTGTCATTGTAAGTCAGATTGTAGAATTGACATGAAGTATTTTCCTGATTACAACATTGGTACAACCGACCCAAGCAGATTTGTATAAAATGACGAAATGCGATAGATAGTTTCTTGTGGCTTATATTGAGATTACAGATGGGCGACTTAGTTAGTGAGACTGTAGGAGAATAAGCAAACGAGAGTGGCAGTTATTAAATGAGCTGCCCGTCGACGATCGTTACTATGGCATCTACATTCTGATTACGACTAAAATCTCTTTCGTGAGATACACAATTGCAATAATCCAGTTGGAATGCAAAGCTGCACATGGTATGCCATAAGCTATCACGGTTGATCCGCGCCATGTTTTTTTGGTCAGGTATTCTTAAGCTTCGAATATTTGGTCAATCCGCGTAACTGAAAGCTTTACGATTTTATATAAGTACACAATATAGCAAGAAGCTTCTCAAGGCACTCAGTTGAATCCCTCGACCTGTTGATGAAGTAACACATCTGACCTCTGAAGCAGATAGAAAAGTCAATGAAGTATCTGTGATTAAAATGATTTAATGTTCCAGAAGTTTCAATTTTTGAAAATTACTATGTATCTACACCACATAAACGTTGCCAGGCTTCCAGAATTTAGGCTTTCGATGACATAATAGTATCAATATAATCACAAAATTAGGATAGCTTCACCTTAGGAGGAGTGTGTGATGAAGGTTGATCAATAGTATTGTTCCAGAGCAGGTCGTGGGCGTTTCAAGCTGATGGGGACAGGGATCGCCACATCTCAAGCATACGCTCGGCTAGAAGTTTCTAGATGTAAAGTATAGCCGCTGCGCTTATCAGGATAATGAGAAAGACCTTGGAAATTTATGCAATTATAATTCCTAGAATGGTATTTTATAGAATGTGTTACCATGTCCTTCCGAATGAAATGTTCAATTTAAAGGATCACTGTGCATTGCATTTTAGGACAGAAACTACCAAGATAAAGGGTAGCGTGTGACGGATGGTCAAAGCTTAACATGTGACATCTGAAATGGAGTATAGATGACTCGGCGGGTTGGCTCAAGGGTAGATGTGGGCACATGTTATGGATTTCTTGGTTTCTTTTGTAAACGTCCGGGTTGTAACACAAGACTCATGTTTCTGCATTCTATTTATGATGCAACCCTGGGGCTAAGAAAAAGACTGTACTATCGCGACGACTTTTAATATTTCATGGAACTCGAAAAACTGGTCCGGAAGATCGCGCCCGTTCGGGCGGTGGCGGATAACAAAGCATAACCAGAAACGTCAGATTTATTTGTGTAATCACTGTATCACCTTGGAGAGAGTCGTCTGCGCTGGGGTACAGTACGAAGTTAGTGTTCATGCATTTGCATGGATGCGGCAAAGGCGGCGGAATATGGTATGGCCCACAGGTCCACCAGCGAATGGAAACAAAAATGACGACTTTTCGAATGATCAAGCAATGTGCTAGATACTAAGCACGGAAGGGACGTTACAGTAGTTGAAGCGTGCTGTTATCCCCGTAATGGGCCTCTAAAACGTAAACTGCGTTATTCAGGCCAAACAGGATTCCGACGAGGCAGTGAAAATGCATCGTTTGATTTGATGCGCCTCCACGAAGAACGATTGGGAGAGGTTGAGGCGGGGTACAGTTCCTTCACGAAGAGACTGCAGAACCCGAAATAATTACCTAGAAGGCGGTCCACCCGTGGATATACGTCACAAAACCGGCTAGAACCCGAAACGGTGAAGCTTTGTAATGGCAGGAACATGTTGCTGGTTTGATAGTACGATACCAGAATAATTGAGCTCAATGTGTTTAACTCACATAGGAACAGCGTCACCGGTGGATTCACGGGGTTCAAAAACCCAGAAATACCGGAGAACCGAACGCGGTGAATCAACGGAGGGAACGTTACTGGTTTGGGTATGGGAAAACGGGAGTTACCAGGAGAACAGATGATCGCAAGTATGGTAATCACGCACTAGAAGGGAGTGAGTATAGGTCGGGAGGAGCGGTGCTGTAAGATCAGGTTTAGTTTGAACATTCGATATTGGCCGGGGGGTTTTCAGAGGGACGGGGGGGATAGGGCGGGGGGCGGGGGGGCTTCCTTTCTCTTTGATTTGTTCAATGAATATCGCGAAATGGGGTGTTATTTCGTGGATATCGTGATTTTTTACACCTCTACTGAAATATGCATCTATGTCTGGTTGGATGTGCACGAAATACCAGTATTACCCCCTGAACAATCAACCGGAAAGGGCGGGGGGGTGTAAGTTTGGGGACGGGAGTAGGTATGGAGGCGCAGGGTGAGGGGGGGGAGGGGGGAGGGATGAGGAGTACATTAGCACAAGCTTGGGTAAGTTGGCAATTTGGTTAAGGGATCACGGAAAGCATGTTTCAAGCAGAAAGTCATCGAAATGGGATTTGGTTGGTTAGCAGGAAGATCAGTGGCGCTGCATGATATGTTTGTTTGCCCGATCTGGTACAGCGAAACGGTTTGCAATGGCGTTCGGAGCTAGATCGCGGCGGGCGACTAGAGACTTCACGAGTTTTCTACAACGGTTGTGATGGGATGGAGAGTAGAGGAAGGTTGTCTAATCGACGTGTAATAATCTCCGTGAAAAATTTGATCAAAAAGAGTCCCTACTCAGGCTGTCTCCCTGTTTTTTGATCATGTGCATCCTCTTTATTTCCAATGTACGATAAATTGTGTCTATATCTTTCCGTTTGAACATTCCGCGTACTCAGCTTAGCTTTCCATGTGTAATGTATGAACATCCTTGATGAATGGATAACTAAAATTTGATAATAAATAAATGCTCTCCCAGAAACTTGAACGAGGACGCATATAGTATGTAACCAAGCTCAACGGTTGAACCAGGTTAGTGATGAAAATTTAGTCAATATCGAATTTCTCGGAGTAATGGTGGAGCGGTCAAAGGTCGTCGGATTGGCGCCCATCGCCGCCGTTACTTGGGCGTTCTACGCGCAGTTTTCGATGCGCGGAACATGACCTTTCCGTTGGAGCGATTAGTTAGTGATTCCATCACGAGGATATTGAAGTCCATTTTTGGTGTCGAGATACCTTGTCTTCATTCACTTTGTTAGATCCACGGGAAAGCTCAGTTATAGGATTGATTTCTGAGTCAGGATTGGCCTTACTGTTTGAGAAGAGGGCTTCCTAAGTGCGAAAGTGTTTGTGCTTCTCGAAATTTTATCACGGTCTGTATTATACAAGACGGAGGTGACTTATTCTAAGTACCATGAGAGCATTGCTCTTGTAATTTCTAACACTTCTATTCTAGTGTATAAACTACAATACTTTGTGAGTACTGTCCTTAACATGGAAAAAAAGGTGATTGACGCCTTCTCCTAGGATGTGCAGTTGTGGACGCAACACGTGAAAGACTTTCATTGATATCATCAAGCCATCATGTAGTAGTGAATTTGAGATAAGTGACGCTTTATGGAAGAATGGAATGTCTTGATTTACCGTGCACGATTCCCGTGAATTCCGACCCTTCTATGCAGTAAAAACCGCAGCAAGGTCAGAATTCAGGCCAGAAAAACAGAATAAGCAGGAAACCTAACATGATGTGAAATCTGATGGTCGATTGTGCTCATTGGCGCTAGAGGAAGTGGTCACGATAATTCCTATGGGGAAGATACGGAGCATTACGTAATGGAGTGGATAGGGGACCTGCCTAATGATACACAGGTAGTGTTGCAGTGGCAGTGAAGTGACAAGGCACCGAATTCCACTTTCCGATAGCAAAAACAAAACCGTATCGATGTGGAATCGGTCAGTGGCAGCGTGCTTGATACAGCAGCGCTCAAAAGTATTCGGCCAAATGCTTCTTCGGCCGTAGCTTTCTTTCTGCCAGATCAAATCAATTTATCTTCTGATATGTTTAAGAGGCAAACCTTCCTCACTTAGTATATGTATTATTGTCGAGTGGGAGAAAGAATTCGGGAAGAAAAATTTTTACACTAGAAATTCTCGAGTATGACCGATTTCCGAGTGAATTTCAATTTGTTGTAAAATGCTTATAATTTAGCAAAACAATCTATCTCATAATTGAAGACATTGAGCAGCTTCAATACTTTCTTGGTAACCTTCTGGAGTTGTTAAAACGTTGACAAGCTTTCAGTGTGGAATCAATCACTGGTTGCACATTCTATTGGTACATCCTTTCAATTTTCCCTCAAGGTTGACAAGTTTTTTCTCCATATTCCTCGCTCTTTTTCCTACCGAACGTTTTCTTAACCTTTTCCATATTGTTTCGATGACTGAATTGGTTGCTCTGTTAGAAGAACGCCATGCTGGCGAAACCACCCCTTCTCAGTGGAGGTGCGATGCTTTTGGTCGCTCCATTGCTGGAAGAAAAAGACTTAAGCGTGCAGTGTCATACTTGCGGAGACCTAACGTCCGTCTGCCTTCACCGCTCAGAATCGCGTTAGATTGTTTTGTGAAGTGGTGGGAGATGGAACGGGTTCACGCACTTCTGAACTTGAATTCCCATAGCGCTCCAACGTTATTTGGAGCGACGAGAGTGAATTTATATTGTTCTTCGGCAAGAGCAAAAGGCATGTGTGGGGTCCTAAAAGAAAGCGTTCCGATCCGAAGTATGAGCTCCCATCCTTGAAACTAGGCGAAGGTTGGTAGGCCGCAGAAGAAGCACTACCGCTGGAGAGGATTCGCAAACTGGTGAAGGCAGACGGATGCAGACTGTGTATCTACATGTGTGGCACTGCATGCTAAAGTCTTTGTCTTCTAGCAATGGAGCGACCAAGAGCACTGCACCTCCACTGAGGAAAGGTGGTTCCGCCAGGATGGCATGGAAAAAGAGCCAGGAATATGGAAGAGAAACCTGTAAAATTTGACGAAAAATGGAGGTTGTCCTAATAGACAGTGCAATCATTGATCGATTCTATACTCAGACGTGACGAGGTTTTAACAAATCTAGAAAATTATCAAGAAAGTATTGAATCTGCTCAACCTTCGCTGTTATGCGATAGACTATTATAATGAATTTTAAGCTTTTTTGCTCTGTTGGGTTGTAAGCATTTTACATTAAGGTGAAATTCACTTGGAAATCGGTCATACTCGAGAAATTCTAGTATGATATTTTTTCTTTCTGAATTCTTTCTCCCATTCAACAATAATACAATTACTGAGTGAAGAAGGTTTGCCTCCAAAACATATCAAAAAACGAACTGATTAGATTTGGCAGAAAGAAAGCTATGGCCGAATACTTTTGAGCGCCACTGTATGATACCATTTACGTTATCGCCCTGTTTCACTCTGGAGTGCATCTCTTATCAAGCAGCCGCACCTTCTTATCTCATCATATCTTATCTTCCATAGGCTTACATTCGTCCAACAATTAGCTATCGCTTACCTTATCCCTACTATATATGAAGCGCTATGTCTGTCTGTCTGTCTGTCTTCTGTCTGTCTGTCTGTGTCACCGAATTCATAGCACGCGTCACAGCAGTCGTCAGGAGCTGATTTTGGAATATGATGTAAGGGGTGGGACGGGAACATACTTGATGGGGGTCATAAAGTGATAACGACTGATAAGAGCAGATACGAGGCGCTGGGACACAAATTTTACAAAATTCAGTGCACTTCGCAGCAGTCGTCAGGAGCTGATTTTGGGATATAAAGGGGTGGGACGGGAACATACTTGATGAGGTCAAAAAGTGATAACGGCCGATAAGATCCGATAGAGTGCGAGTATCAAGAAGTTCGTAGCGTGCGGCCCAGCAGCATCAAGGCACTGTCTCTTGGATATGATATAGGAAGTGGGACCGGAAGATATTTGGCGGGAGACAGAAGGCGATAACAGCTGATAAGATCCGATAAGGGAAGCGGAATCATTCAATTTCAATTGCGATATCGTCGCCAATATCGGAATCTTCGACCGCTGACCTCTCCAATCTTCACACGATAGTAAGTTTTCGTGGAAATATGATAAGCTGTTGGGTGTTTCTGTTGCAATGTCATCGCCACTAGAAGGTGTATCAACTGCAGAAACTTCCCACCATCTCAACCGTGGTAGTTGTTTGCGCTAAGCTAATGGCTGACAGTAAGCATTTCAAGTAATCAGAGTAGTTATCCAAGGCCTATTCGACCGCTAGACCACCTTAGTTCCGGAAAAATGTTATATCTTTGAGTTTTGACGAGCTACGGGAAATGACTGCTTTATCATCAAGAGGAACCTTTCGCTAATCATATCATTCAAAAGCAATGACAATGCATGCTGCCTGGGGCTGAATCTGCCACACCAATAACATCAGCTGGCCGAATAGGGTCTTTAGTGAATATCGCTGCTAATCAATATCAAGGGGAGCACAAATTATCCAAGAACCAGCTATGAGCTCTTTCAGAGAAAGCGTTAACAAACTTTCATCCAATTCTAATCCAAATGTTATCACGTATATTCTCGATGGACTTGAGTGAAACTGGGGACACATTCAATGATGTGGTGGTTAATGGCGTACCTCATGTTGCCACTTCATGAATCCTCGAGTTTCGCTAAAGTCACTCTGTAATGCGCGGGAATGTGGACGGAGCAAAACTGGTCGGTTGATAACGAGAGAGTAGCAGATTCACGTGGACGTCAGCTTGATCGCCTCTTTTAACGGCACCTTTAAACTGAGTGATAGACTCCAACTGCACCCTGAAGCCGGAGAGGGATGGGATACATATAACTGCTAAAACAGCGAACCTTTTTTACGAATGTATTTTTGTTATTATTGTTTATTTATACCTGCCCTTCTAGTATCAACTACATATGAACCTTGCCTCCCCAAATATTTCCTCCTATCCTGGAGTCACTGGTTGTGTTTTACCCTTGTCAGACTCCCAAATGTTTGAAAATAGTAAACGTTTTTGGTTTTTAGATCTCATCCGAAGCGAGAAAGTCAATCGTCTTTTTACTGGACGCTCGAATGCTTGCTATAAAAGATGGATGGAAGAATGTATGTTGTTTTGACTAATTATCCTAATTTCGACTAACTCACCCACCAAAATGAGCATAAAAAGGATCGAGAATTCGGCATGATCAGTACCTTATTGGAGAGCACTACGAATTCCACTCCTGTTTTGAAATATGGCGTCATTCGAATGTTGCTTGGCCTATACAATGTGAGGCCAGCCGATGTATATCCTAGCCTTTTTATACTTCCAAGACTAGCACCATCGACTTGCTGACCCGACCTGGAATTATAGGTTTGGTTAGCCTAAATGAACTCGTCTCATTTAGTCAGTCAACCATCCGTATTTCGCATGAAAAGCGCCACCATTTGAGACTCTGTTGCAATCACTGGGATAAAGATCCATAAAGCAGAACTGTAGAAAAAAAACGAAATTCATTCTTTCCAACACTTCTCAGAATGAGATTTTCCGAAGAGGAGTTATGTCAAACGCGCACACTTTCAAAAAACAACAACAGCTTCTCGTTTTTGTCTTCACGATTTCGTAGATGCATGAAGTATAGGCATTCTGTATTTATAAAAAAGATATGCTTCATCAGGCCTTCATTTGGTCCACTTTAAAGATGGTGCTCTGTGCTAAAAACACATGCGCTCTGCTGAACTTCGAAACCTTTAGTCAAATAGAATTGCTCACCTGAATGATGTACGGTCATTGTACTTAGAAAAGTAAACTTGACATGCAGTTACCCTGCATTACAACATTTGGCTTCGACGAAAACAAGCAGTGTGTGGAAAAACGGGAACGAGATACAGATAATACAGCTTCTTGTGGCTATTACTTGACTTACAGATGGTCGACTTAGTGGTGAGGACTGTAGGACGAATGAAGCAAACGAGAGTGGCAGTTATAGCAATGAGCTGCCCGTCGACAGTCATCGTTCCTATGGGCATCTACACTTCTGATTACCTGAGGTAACATCTCTTTCGTTGAGATACACAATTGCAATAATCAGTTGGAATGCAAAGCTGCTACATGGTAATCGCATAAGCTATCAGGTTGATCCGGTCCATGATTTATTTTGGCTGACGGCTGTTCTTAAGCTTCGAATATTTGGTCAATCCGACGTCAATTGAAAGCTTACAATTTTAATATAAAGTACACAAATGAACAAAGGAAAACAAAACAAATGAGCAACACAAATATAATCAACAAATTAGAATAGCCTTCAGCCTAAACAACAATTGATAAATTTGGATCAACCTAATATTTTTCAGAAGCCAGTCGCTGGCGTTCAAGCCTGATGGGGACAAGATCGCTACATCTCAAGCATACAGACTCGCTAAAAAGATTCTAGATGTAAGTATTACGCTGCGCTTATCCAGGATAATTAGGAAATTAACGTTGTAGCCAATTATAGTTCATTATAAGTCATTTTATAGAATGCCTACCATTCCCTTCCAATGAAATTTCAAATTCAAATTTAGCTGATTAATGTGCATTGCATTTAGGCAGAGACTACCAAAGATAAAAGGGTAGCCGTGTTCACAGATGGTCAAAGTTCAACATGTGACATACCTGAAACTGAGGATAAGGATGAACTCAGCGTTGTCGACAAGGTAGATTAGGCACCATCTTATGATTCCTGGTCTTCTTTTGTAAACGTCCGGGTTGTAACACAAACTCCCATGTTTTTGCAATTCTCTTTTTGCAACCCTGCTGGCTAAAGAGAAGCCTGTCTTCGGACGACTTCAATATTGTCATGTAACTCGAAAAACTGTCCGGAATACTCGCGCCGTTTACAGGGAGGTGGCGGATAACAAGCATACACAGAAACGTCAAGAATTATTTTGTAACTGACTGTATCACCTTGGAGCATTCATTGTAGTAGCGTCCTGCCTGGGTATCCATACGAACGTAATTGGTTCATGCATATTGCAGATGCGCAAAAATGGCACGAATATGGTAATGGTCCCCACAGGACCACCCGCGAATGGAACAAACATGACCGACTTTGTCGACGATCCAAGCAATGTACTAGATACTAAGCAAGGAAGGGACGTTACAGTAAGTTTGCGTGCTGGTTATACAGTGATGACTCTAAACTTCAACTGCTGTTATTCAGGCAAAACCGGACTCCGACGAGGCCAGGGAAATGCAAAATCGTTTGCTTGATGCGCTCACAAAACCATTGGAACTTGAGCACGCTACAGTTCCTCACGAAGAGACTGCAGAACCCGAAACCGGTGAACCTTCAACGGCAGGAAACACAGTGGCTGGTTTTGATAGAACGACACCAGAAGATAATGAGCGCAATGTGGTAACTCCACCAATAGGAACAGGCGGTCCACCTGTGCATATCACGTCAACCAAAAACCCGGAGGAACCCGAAACCGGTGAACCGTCAACGGCAGGAAACAGTGTTGCTGGTTTTGATAGAACGACACCAGAGAATAATGACCGTAACATGGTAACTCCACCACTAGGAATGGATCATGTCACGTCAAGACCAGATGCTGTAAGATCAGGCTTAGCTTTCAACATTCACATCGAAGTTCTGCAGAAGTAGAACTGGCAGGGGTTTTCTTTTGTTTAGAGAGTTGTCAAAAATGGTGTTTTCTCGTGGGTGTGATTTTTTTCAATCAGCACTGCATACAGTGTGGCGAAAAATTACGTACGTGTGACTACAAATCGCTTGCATTAGAAAGTTATGCAACTTCTCCTTTTCAAAGTATTCATCGTTTGCTAATTATTGGTTTGTTGAAGAGAGTATTAACTTTCGGAGTTCTGGCAAAGATGTGTTCAAGTTGAAACGGGACCGCGCGGCAAGCAAAGGGTTTGACTCAGAGCTCTTTGCACGATGCGTTCTGTAGAAAAGCGAGCTGTGACGCAACCCTTGAGGTGTACTCCATTACCTTTGTAACATCCACCCTCCAGTTCTCCACAACAATGGCTAGGAGGCACAAAATTTGTCTAGTGTTTCAGAGTGCTTCTGCTACAAAGTCAATCGTCTTCCTACTGGACGCTTCATCTGCTGCTCTTGGAGAATCATGGACAAATGTTTGTTGCTTTAAGTTATCTTCCAACATTTTAAAGACTCACTCATTAAGGTGAAATTAAAAGAGTAACTTTGGCGCCTATATCTCCCACTTTCTTGTCGCACACCATGCATCCCGTTTTTACTTCTACAAGTATGGTATTTGAATGTGGTATAACGTACGCAGTGTGAGGCATAAATATTGGAACAAGATTGATCTGCAGCAAACACATTTATTGAATCATGAGCAGATGCCATGACTGGACCACTAGACTCACCATTAGCTTTACACTTGACTCTGTAGTTTCACAGTCCCACAATCATTGCTTGGTGGATGGTTTCATTTGAAGGCACGGGTCACAATGGGTTCCTTGGAGAAATCTCTCTTTGAGTAAAGTAGCAGGGCGAGTTATCACAGTAGAGGATGGTGGTATTTTTGCAACCTCGCGACCTGAAAAAGCGCTACAATGGAGAGAAAGAGTTCACTTGACAGCTGTGACCGCTGCCATTCTTATCGATCGCATTATCACGTCTCGCTCTCTTGCAACCAGCCTCCTTCCTGCACTTTCCCTAGTTCTTAAAGCACTATGTCCCTCCTCTACCACGATTGACCCGCAAGAGAAATTTTAATGTTTCCGGAAATTTTACTGTTTCGTGTGCCGGATCAATGACTGATTTTTGTGAAAATCTGCCCATTTCTCCGACATTGGGTCCCACAAAGATTGGCTAGCCAATCCTCCGATTAGAATGAGGAGGACTATTCAATGTGGTAAACAATGGATCGCTAACAGGTGCACTTTAAAAAGTCGGAGACGAGGTCTTATGCGGGCAAGGGCCCAGACCCTGTAGGGCAGGTACCGAGAGAAATGCAAAGTTCCCGGAAGAGTGTCCTTAATGAGAAATGTGACAATTGTTTGAAACAACATGGTCATGCGCTGAGATACCTAATTTCTCGCTTTGACCTTTCTGTCGAACTAGGCCACAATTATTTTATCACAGTAGGTATGCCCCGCCCTGTACTATAACTGGAATGCAACCGATGCGCGAAAAGCAGTTTTCTCAAAATTTTCGGTGTTAAATGAGCAACTAGGGAGAGGTAGTGAAATCGGTTGCCCTGGCCAAAGTGTGATTCCAGATTGACCTCGTGATCATTCGCGAGACCGACAATGCTAACTGCCACTCCCGCACCGCAAGCAGCACGATGCTCCATAACATAAATCTGTGAAGCTTATGGTAGAACAAATACTATCTTCTAAGGTCTCACTCAGATGAGCTTTCTCGCAGTTGAGCTCTTTCCTAATGCGTATGCATTTTGAAAGGGCCGCTTCAACCGGGCAGCTTCTTGCTTTTGATTTTACAAACTTGTGTGCACAAACTACGGTAATTGCGATTAGGGAATTGTAATTAGCAGGCCGGCTACTGATTAGACTCGCAGTAGAGATTCATGTTTCTGACGCATACGTTCACTCAAATGCGCACTATTTTAGAAGCACTTATCGAAAAAACTTATACTGTTGCGTGTCTTGCCCTCATATTTTCAGTACAGAAATGACTGGGAACGTGCAGTAATAACTTGATTTCTACGTCACAGCGTTACGGTGTAGCGAGTCGAAGCGCTCTGCATCAGCATCAAACCCAATACGAAATGAGGTAACAGCGGTTGATAATGATGGAGAAGAAAGGGCGTGTCTGGATGTATTCTTGAACATAACTGTACCAACGCGATACATCTACCACATCAATCCACCTACGCCGTAATCTTGTGTGTCAGGGGGTGTGAGGTATCTCGTCCGTGACTACTGCGCCTTTGCGTGTCTGAGGTTGTTGGATTAAATTGGCAGCGTTTTGCAGATAAGACATGTTTTTCTGAGAAATATTTTATTTTCAGATGGTTGAACTAGTGGTAAGAACCGTGGGAGAATTGAATCAGCCGAGAGTGGCAGCTGTAGCTATGAGCTGTCCGTCAGAAATTCTATTGCAAATGAACACCTATACTCCTAGTCAATTGAGGTGACTCGTATTTGCTCGCAGATTGTTCACTACTGACATCAAACGTAACCAACTAGTGACAGACAAACAGAACTTCAATCCGTCATACCTCTTGCTTACAGTGGCGTTTTTCCCCTTACCGAAGTTTGTGGCTAACGCCTAGTTAACTATGTGCCGCGTGATGCACAACAGAAATGAGAGCTTCAGAGAAGGAACCTTATTTATGTTACACCAGTTTAGCTCCGCACGCCACCGCGCGCATCACACCGAAGGTTCGAGAAAAAGTCGGTGGAACCTAGGTTTACCGGTAAGAAGTAAGTTTTTCAGGGAAGTGCGTCAGCTGTCTCCGCCTGATACGCGCGGATATGGAGCTGAACTGGTGTCTGTAAACAAATACCATGCATTAAATGTCAGATAATTTGGCGGTCAGATAAACTTTGACGCTAATGAATTTAGTATGGAAATACCCAGTACTCATTATCATATTTATCCAAACATCCACCGTACAAGAACTAGGAACTCTAGGGAATTGAGCGTATTAGGTATTTTGGGTTAAGGAAAACAAAGCAAAGAAATGTTATTAAAACGAAAAAGCGTTATCTCGAATCCGGTTTCGATAAACCTCTATGTTCATACGCATCATTGTTATCAGTCCATATCAGCCGATATCCCTTTCTGTCCCGCACCAATAAAGTTCCCGTCCCACCCTCTACATCACTTGTCGAAACCAATGGCTCACTGCTGCTAGGACGCCCACCGCGAATTTCGTGAAATTCGCGTTATAGCGCCTCTTATCAGCTCTTTCAGTCGTTATCACTTTCTGACCGCCATCAAATATGTTCCCGTTCTGCCCCCCACCATAATACTGAAATTACAGGGTTCCTTGCAGCAAAGCGCGCTATGAAATTCGTGACACACACACCACACACCGCACGCGCGCTCACACACATGCTTAGCGCATTATATATAGTAGGATTGACAACACATTGCGAAAGTTGTTTTTCAGGAAGGACTTGCTGGCGTACCATCCTGCTGGAGGGGAGATCGCTACAGCTCAAGCATACGGTCTCGCAAGAGATCTCCTTAATGTAAGTACAGTACATAACTGTACCAGTTGGCAAAAAACAGGCGTATGCAGTGGACTACTAAGAGTCTTCTGATGACACAGACTAGACTCCATTCTTCTACCAAGTATTTCTCGAATTCATTAATGAACATGCTATTCAGGCGGAGACCACTGAAGATAAGAGTGTAGTCGTGTTCTCAAATGGCCAAACTTCAACATGTAACATACCTTTAGCTGGAAATGATGATGAACGCAGTACTGCCAGCAAGGTAGCTTATGCATAATCTTACGATCGCAAGTCTTTGTTATTCATGATTTCGCGTTTTTCTTTTCGCAACCCATCTAACTCACAGTACGCCCGAAAGGCTGTTACCACCTCAAAACTCATTGGCACAACTTTTATGAAAGAAATCCCAACAGAACGCTAAGTTGTTTGGAGTGGTACTGCACGGAACCTTATATGGGGTCACTCGAATTATAAAGGCTTGCTCTGATATTTGGTTGATTAGAAGGCGACTTTCGGATAGCGAACACATTGCAAAAGCTTCGCTAACATATACTGTAATTTATTAGGTTATCCCGAAGCGGCCGGGCGTTCAGAGAAGATTTTCGCCACCTATATCATCCAATCTTGTTTGTTCTTTTTGCAGTTGCGCAGTAACAACACGGGCATTATTTACGTCCCCATCGAAAAACCAGTGAATCAATCTAATGTGGACGAAATCACGCACAACCCAAACAATGTAGCAGACCCGCAAAATCTCACGGTAAGTTGGCATATTTCTTGTACTCTCAAGTCCAGAGTTAAGCTGTTAGTGTTCAGACAAAGCCGGATCCTGTGCGTTTGGAGAAAGCGAAGGACTGGTTGGTTCAGCGGCTCAATGGGACACCAGCTACCACAACCGAGGCCTGGGAAACTACAAAGGAAAAGCATGGAACGACGCCTGCAGCAGCGGACAGAACCACTGAATCCCAGGCAGAGACGCAACGTACTGGAGTGCGTGGACTCCCAACGACTGCGGAAATGCCTCAGCTTGAGGCGACAACCACAACCGAGGCCTGGGAAACTACAAAGGAAAAG
Source organism: Ostertagia ostertagi (assembly GCA_036418205.1). Lineage (NCBI taxonomy): Eukaryota > Metazoa > Nematoda > Chromadorea > Rhabditida > Trichostrongylidae > Ostertagia > Ostertagia ostertagi. The sequence goes on from MU868562.1 coordinate 66,124, forward strand.
CATGGAACGACGCCTACAGCAGCGGACAGAACCACTAAATCCCAGGCAGAGACGCAACGTACTGGAGTGCGTGGACTCCCAACGACTGCGGAAATGCCTCAGCTTGAGGCGACAACCACAACAGAAGGACCAAACTTAAGCGTATCACCAGTTCACACCCCTTCACCCCCAGATGATGTAAGATCATCCTCAGCTTATCTATTATTATTTTACATGATTCACTTGAAGAAAAGAGTCTCTTCGGGGCTCTCCCCTTCTTGTGTTTGAGTGAAAGGGAATGTCGCAAAAGGCCTGTGGACTTCAATTGCACTCATACTTACATTGTGGAATCAGTTAATATGGGTGGGTGTCGTAAGTGCTAGTAATGGATGTAAAAAAAACTAAAATGAGGCCATCTACTGAGTGGATCGAAGTAAATGTCTCAAAGAAAACGAACATCATAAAAGTCAGGCACAAAATGGTTAAAAGACAGAAACGTATCTCGAGTTTCAGAGCACTTCTGCTACAAAGTCAATCGTCTTCCTACTGGATGCATCATCTGCTGCTCTCGGAGAAGCATGGAAGAGTGTTTGTTGTTGATGTTATCTTCTTACTTCCGACTAGCTTTGTCAGCTATCACCATGAATAACGTCGTCTCTTTCCTATCGGGCGCCATGCATCCCACTTTCATTTGTAAAAGTAATGGTATTTGAATTAGGCATGACCAGTACAATAACTGGGGGGGGGGGGAGGGGTGGGAAGCCCAACTCTGGGGGAGGGTTAGGATGTCCCATTCAGGATGATTTGACCTCCTGATCATTCGCGAGATCGGCAGTGCTAATTGCCACTACATTACCCCCCGTGCTAACCACAAGGATGAAGTTTCAGGATATAAAACTGTAGAGGTGAGAACAAATACTATCTTCTAAGGTCTAACTCAGATGAGCAAACTCGCAGTTGAGCTCTCTTCTAATGCGTAGACATTCCGAAAGGGACCGCTTCAACCGGGAAGCTTTTGATTTGACAAACCCGTATGCACAGAATACGGTAATTGCGATTGCGGAAATTGTGATTAGCACGACTCAGTAGTAGAGATTCATGTTTCTAACGCATGTTTCTAACGCTCACTCTGATGCGCACTGTTTTAGAAGCACTTACCGAAAAAAAAACTCATACTGAGCCTTTGCCTCATATTTACAGTAAAGAAATTTCTACTGTGAAAGTACAGTAATAACCTGATTCTTACGTCACAGCATTATGGGTGTGACCAGCAAGGTGAGTTCGGTGGAGAAAATCCTCGACAGGGGTCGTACTAGTGAAGCTGGGCCCGGGTTAAGCGAAGATGTGTGAAGACATTATAAAAAGTATTCATTGCAGGTTCAGTCGTCCATTCCTCTACCTTTATGAGATGGACATATTTGAAAGCAGTACAAAAAATGAAAGTGCATCTCCACAAGGAACAGGGTCACATGTGCATATTGCTGCAAAGGCACCTCCTCCATCTACTGCCCGCTCCCTCTCCCTTAATACCTCGTTGAGAATGACACTGTTAGGGACGCTGTGACAAAAACAACCGTGAAAGAAAGACCCTGGTTAATTGGAGCTGTTCCTCAGGCTATAGGGGTTAGGAAATTTGTTTACAACAATACAGCTTGGCAATGATCATATAACACTTTCAATAGAATTGTGCAACTTCAAGTGAAGGTCGGGTGCATGGCCTCTACCTAGACAAAATCGGATGATGACGATTGCCCCTTTTCTTATTCTACCATATATAATTCGCCGAGTATGTCTGCGCGTGTGTAAGTGTGTGTGCGACTTGTTCGTGTGTGTTGACACGAAATTTATAGCGCACTTCGCTGCAACAGTGGAGCGCTGTATTTTAAGTATGTTGTAGGGGGTGAGACGGGAACCAGAGTCAACCCTACGTTGCGCAGTTCGCAACGGCACGTTGAGAGATCCTCAACGCACGCTGTATGGGCGGAGACGCAGAAGCTCGAGCATGCGAGTGTGAATGTTCGCGCGAGAGAACGTGTCTAGTCGGGCGAAACTGCGCAACGTGGACGTTGAAAACTGCGCAACGCAGGGTTGACTCTGACGGGATTACCTTTGGTGAGGGACTCTAAGTGATAACAACTGTCAAGGTCCGATGAGAGGCGCCAGAACGCCAATTCCACGATATCCATAGCGCGTCCCAGCTTCAGTGAGACGTTGGTCCCAAGGAGTTTTGTAGGGGGTGGGACTGGAACATATATGGTGGGGGAAAGAAAGCGATTACGGCTGATAAGGGGCGATAACAACGATATGTATAAGAATATAGAGGTCACTAGAGCCAGACTCATTTCAACTTTCATTTCAATATTCTTTCATTTGCGTTGTTGTCGTCAGCCCGAAATACCACTGGGCCGCTATACTTCCCAGAAATCCTAGAAATGTATGGTGGATTTTTGAAGAAATACGATAACGAATGCTGAATGAATTTATCAACATCAGACACAACCCGACCGCTAAATTACACTGACATTCGATGCATGGTGGTTGTTTAGAGACACCGCACTCCACTGCGCGTATCAAACGGTGAGCTCATGCAAAGATGAGGAGCCTATGGAGCGGTCAGCTAATGCATTTTACAAAGCTCAATGTTTAGCGGTGAATATAACGCTTTATCGGCTGTCCTGTCTCATCCGGACCTTCCACTTCATGCGCGCGGTAGTGCGGCGCTAAACTGATACCATATGTTGAAAGAATGTGTTCCAGACACATTTAGCGTGTTGTGGACGAATTATCCTGCAATGGTGAAGAAGGGAGCGGCCTTCCGAGCTGCCGAATAATTCTCGATGGATCCTTAACGCAAATATCTCCTCAACTGTACTGTAGGAGGCTAGACAGACTATTAGAAACCGCGCACCTTCCGCTTTCTAAACCGCCTTGTTTTCCCAAGATCTTGCGGAATTGGAGAGATATTGCCTTTTAGGTTGCAAAAACTCGCACGAAAATTTCAGCATCCTCGACGCTCCCTCGATGGATTTTGAGACTATATCTTTTCGTGTGGAAGACTTTCATAGCAATTCCAATGTTGCCTGATGGTAGCAGATCTAGCTCTACCTAACCCCACCAAGCGCTGTTCAAAAGGTTGGGAGTGGAGGAATGGAAACTTTCATCGAGGGTGTAGATCTCAATAGTTTTGTTTTCGAGACTTCAACAAATCTGACCCAGAGACGAATTGCGCCGCAGCTGCGACGTACTTCTGCGACCACGTCCTCGACACGGTTCTCACCCTGGTGACGAGTCTAGCGCTCTGCATCAGTGCAACAAACCCAACACCAATTGGTGAGGGGACAGCGGTTGATAGTGATGACGAGGAAAGGACGTGTCTGGATATATCCTTGAAGATAACTGCACCAACGCAATACATCCATCATACCAATCTACCTATCGGCTAGATACATCTATCATACCAATCTACCTATCGGCTATCTTGCTTGCTACGCCGTAATCCTGTATGTTAGGGGGTGCGAGGTGTGGGGTGTTCGTGAGTTCCCATTAGCCGCCATCGATTACTTTGTAGGGTCCTAGCGCCGTCGCGCACTTTCAAGCCGCGACAACGGTACCTTTGTCAGTCTGAGGTTGTTGCATCAAATTGGCAGCGTTTTCACATAAGACATTTTCCTGAGAAATGTTTTATTTTCAGATGGTTGAACTAGTGGTAAGAACCGTGGGAGAATTGAATCAGCCGAGAGTGGCAGCTGTAGCTATGAGCTGTCCGTCAGAAATTCTCTTGCAAATGAAAATCTATACTCCTAGTCAATTGAGGTGACTCGTATTTGCTCGCATGATTGTTCACTATTGACATCAAACGTAACCAACTAGTGACAGACAAACAGAAATTCAATCCGTCATATCTCTTGCTTATTGTGGCGTTTTTCCCCTTACCTACGTTTGTGGCTAACTCTTACTGTTAGTTACACTATGTGCCGCGTGATGCACAACAGAAATGAGTGCTTCAGAGAAGGACCCTTATTTACACTACACTGATAACACATTGCGGAAGTTGTTTTTCAGGAAGGACTTGCTGGCGTACCATCCAGCTGGAGGGGAGATCGCTACAGCTCAAGCATACGGTCTCGCAAGAGATCTTCTCAATGTGAGTAGAGTACATTATTCGGACCAACTTAACAAAAAATAGGCGTATGCAATGAACCACCAAGTCTTCAATTTAAGAGTAGACTCCATTTTTCATGTAGTATTTCTCGAATTTATTAATGAACATGGTTTTCAGAGGGAGACCACTAAAGAGAAGAGCGTAGTCGTGTTCTCAAATGGCCAAACTTCAACTTGTAACATACCTTTAACAGGGAATAAGGATGAACGCAGCCTCGCCAACGAGGTAGTTTATGCATAATCTTCCAAGGACCGCAACTCTTTGTTTGTGTACTGCTGATTTTTAACTTGTGCTCCCCGGAACCAATCTAGATCAACAGTGCGGATACAATCGCCTGAAAGCCTGTTACAACCTCAAAAACTCATTGGCACAATTTTTATGGAAGAAATCCGAACTGAACGCTAGGTTTTTTGAAGTGAAACTGCAAAGAACCTTATATAGGGCTTCACTCAAATCAGGAATACTTGGTCTGATATTTGGCTGATTAGTAGGCAACTTTTGGATAGAGAAGCGTCGCACACTTATACTATAATTTGTTAGGTTATCCTGAAGCAGCCATTCACAAAACTTTCGTCAACTATCCTATAGAATCTTGTTTATTCATTTTGCAGTTACACAATAATAACACGGGTATTATTTACCTCCCCATCGAAAAACCCGTGAATCGATCATATTTGGACGAAATCACGCACGATCCCAACAATGTAGCCGACCCGCAAAATCTCACGGTAAGCTGGCATATTTCTTGTACTTTCAAGTCCAGAGTTTAGCTGTTAGTGTTCAGACAAAGCAGGACCCTGCCCGTTTGGAGAAAGCGAAGGACTGGCTAGTTCAGCGGCTCAATGGGACTTCAGCTACCACAACCGAGGCCTGGGAAACTACAAAGGAAAAGCATGGAACGACGCCTACAGCAGCGGACAGAACCACTGAATCCCAGGCAGAGACGCAACGTACTGGAGTGCGTGAACTCTCAACGACTGCGGAAATGCCTCAGTCTGAAGCGACAATCACAACAGAAGGACCAAACTTAAGCGTATCACCAGTACACACCGCTTCACCCCCAGATGATGTAAGATCATCCTCAGCTTATAACTATTATTATTTTACATGATTCACTTGAAGAAAAGAGTCCCTTCGGGGCTCTACCCTTCTTGTGTTTGAGTGGAAGGGGATGTCGTAAAAGGCCTCACCCCTGAGGACTTCAATTGCACTCATACTTACATTGTGGAATCAGTTAATATGGGTGGGTGTCGTAAGTGCTAGTAATGGATGTAGAAAAACTAAAATGAGGCCATCATTATTGAGCGGACCGAAGTAGATGTCTCAAAAAAAACCAACACCATAAAAATCTGTCACAACAATGGGTAAAAGACAGAAAATGTGTCTCGAGTTTTAGAGCGCTTCTCCTACAAAGTATGGAACGACGCCTGCAGCAGCGGACAGAACCACTGAATCTCAGGCAGAGACGCAACGTACTGGAGTGCGTGAACTCTCAACGACTGCGGAAATGCCTCAGTTTGAGGCGACAACAACAACAGAAGGACCAATCTTAAGCGTATCACCAGTACACACCCCTTCACCCCCAGATGATGTAAGATCATCCTCAGCTTATAACTATTATTATTTTACATGATTCACTTGAAGAAAAGAGTCCCTTCGGGGCTCTACCCTTCTTGTGTTTGAGTGGAAGGGGATGTCGTAAAAGGCCTCACCCCTGTGGACTTCAATTGCACTCATACTTACATTGTGGAATCAGTTAATATGGGTGGGTGTCGTAAGTGCTAGTAATGGATGTAAAAAAAAACTAAAATGAGGCCATCTATTGAGTGGATCGAAGTAAATGTATCAAAGAAACCAACATCATAAAAGTCAGGCACAAAGTGATTAAAAGACAGAAACGTATCTCGCGTTTCAGAGCACTTCTGCTACAAAGTCAATCGTCTTCCTACTGGATGCATCATCTGCTGCTCTTGGAGAAGCTTGGAAGAATGTTTGTTGTTAATGTTATCTTCTTACTTCCGACTAGCTCAGCTATCACCATAAATAACGTCGTCTCTCTTTCCTCTTCGTCTCGGCGGAGGTCGTTTCCGCATTATGTTGGTTTTTGAAGCATAACTCTTTGGAGAAGCTATCCTGGTAACGAGAAAGTGAAAAATCATAAGCAAGAAGTCTTCCGAGTAGGATGTTCGCAGGACTGATTCGTAGCCAATCTTTTCCAACTTCTGCAGGGTTGGTTGTGGAATGTGCGTCCGAGCTCCCTGTCAGGAACGAGCCGGTTCCCTTATAATGAGGAATTTCGAGCATATGTGCCAGAGTTCTAGGAGTAATTTGACACATTATCAGGAGTACTTTTTGCAGACTAACAGACCCACCTAGTTACGACAAGCTAGACCAGCCGCCGACCTTATGAAAGTCACCTCAACCTTCCTTCGGTGAAGTTTCACTTTTGCAAAGTTTGTCGAGTCTATTCGCGGTTGATCACTTCACCAAAGGTTCGTTGTAGCAGAGAATCAATTCTTTGTCGAGCGTTGCAAATGCTCGAAAAGTTACGTCTCTTTCATGGCATGAAACAGGCTAGAACGCGGCGAACGACCCTTCAAAATGGTGAGCTATCGCGGCACGCCCTATTTTAATTTTTGGCACTTTCCAGCTCTTTCCGTACAACAAGAAAACACAATGTAAGTGCGATTACTTCAGGGGAACCCTCTCGATAAATTTGTGCAAACGTGCTTCAACCATAACGTCCGACTAATCGTTGGCGTTGTCCACTCTCCGATCGCCACCCTCACAATCTTTGGGGTGCTCGCTACTCATACAGAAGCTTTTTGAACAATTTCTTCAGACCTTATTTATTGCGAATCCCAGCCAAGTGCGTCTATGATATCTTGACCTGTTTCCTCGCCATACTGGCCTGTTATTAGCTAGAAAAAGGAAATCATGCAAATTTGCTCTCGGAGTATGCCGTATTCAAGGCTTCAAAAAATGATAACTAAATAATAAGGAACATAGCTAGCCTAGCTGCTAGATAGAACAAGAAAATTTCTTTAGAACCACATACAGCTCATTGGCACTGGCTTGAATTCGTAACAGCAACAAAATAAAGCGTTCAAAAACGAAACACCGAAAAGCGCAAGAACTTTCTCCACGACCTAATACTACCTTCTAAGGTCTAATTCAGATGAGCAAACTCGCAGTTGAGCTCTCTTTTATTGCGTAGGCATTGGGACCGCTTCGACCGGGAAGCTTTTGTTTTTACAAACCCGTATGCACGAAGTACCGTAATTGCGGTTGCGGAAATGTGATTAGCAGGCTGGTTGTTTATCTGACTCAGTAGTAGAGATTCATGTTTCTAACGCACACGTTCACTCTGATGCGCACTATTTTAGAAGCACTTACCGAGAAAAAACTCATATTGAGCCTCTTTTGCCTCATATTTCCTGTGAAGAAATTTCTACTGTGAAAGTACAGTAATAACTTGATTCCTACGTCACAGCATTATGGGTGTGACCACGGCATGTCGTACTCGTGACGATCAGTATCATCAGTGGAATCGTAGAGAAGATAGGAGTAGGAGTGCGTAGCGCAGATAGCGAAGATGTGTGAAAAAACATTATAAAAAGTGTCTTGCTTCTGTTTTGCCTTCCAGGGTTGTTATGGTGGAATCTTTATTGGTCGACGTTTCGAACAAATCGTCGTTATCAAGACCTGAAATTAGTCTGGAGCTCTATTTTGTGGTCTATCCACTTATACCCCAATATTGTCAATTGTTACAATTACATTATCTCAGCAGTTTCAAATCAAGCTAAGATTCCAGCTAAAACCAATCTCCTACGTTTCCACTTGTACTGGATCCCCACTTGGCCCCGCGAACAGCTGACGAAAAATGAGGCACAGCTCACCCTCGCGTAATACGTGCGGTGGGTGGTGATATCATAATTCGCATAATGGAATAAAGGGCAAGGATTCACTTGTAACGGTCATGCACTCAATTTGGTTGTTCAGCTGTGGATTTCGCACACGGATGTAGAACGCTTCTAACATTTTCCTAGCGCCGATGTCATCCTCCTGGGTCAAAATTTTACATTCTACAGGGGTGGCCAAAAAAAAACTTCGCCTATGGCACACATCATCGAACTTTTTGTCGCACAGGGCGCCGATGTTAATGAGAGTTTTATGGCGGAATATTCCTAAGATGTTCCCACGTAAGCAGAAGTGGGGCCTTTTTAACTGCTTCCACCGTGTTCAAAATATGACGTCATCTGTCATCACGTCGAGCTCAACGAGGCTTGCTGTAATCGCTCCGGCCTGAAGCTGCTACATAATTTCTTCAATGAATTAAGTGTTAAATAGTTTTCCAGAAACATTAGCTGTGCCTATGCGAAACCGCGTTTGACCAGCGTTTCAGGATCGTCGTGATGATCTATGGTACCTCAACGACCTCGTTGAGCTCGTACCGTGAGGCATGTTTCTGTGGGGAAATCTTCTGACGTCGTTGGTGTAGAAGGCTGTCATGTGGCTTTTAGATAGATTAGAATGTGCTCTTCAATACTAAGTTGGGTTCAGTCGATTTGATTCTAGCAAAGTGTGATAATGCTGGCTGAACTTTGAAGTGAAGTGTCTCTTTTTTTTTGGCCACCCCTGTACTTCAAAGTCACTGCACTGGTGTGACTTTGATGTACAGGGGTGACTTTTTCAACCGATGTTTGCCAAGTGGAGTAAGAAGCTTCCACGTATTTTTCCAGCCGAGTGTTCCTTAACGCGTACACCTAACACCCTGCCTGTTTCAACAATATACCGTTCGCCACAGGTTGAACATCGAAGTTGGTATAACGCTCTTCTCAATGCGCAATCTCCCTGAATTCCGTATGGGCAAACGGTGCAGTTCATCGTAGTGCATGTACGATCGTATAGCCCATTGCGGATTAGTTGATGTTTAATATTGCCTTTAGGTACGTTAACCAAAACTACATCGTTAGCTAAATCCGCTCGTGATATGCTCTGCTATATTGCTGCACTGACTCTATCCGATATGAAAGGCAGTTGGAGAATCGCCATGTCTTCGCGACTTCTCGCGGTATGCCCTGGCGCGTCTTTGCGAGTACACGCGGAATGCGCTGGCGAGTCTTCGCGATTTCTTGCGGAACGCCTTCGTGAGCCTGATCCTCCGACCGTATTCCATAGCCATTCATCCTTGCGATATAAGTAGCTAGCTCAGACTCATCCCGCTCCATGTCGCCTGTACAAACTCCAACAGCTGTTTTGTACGTGTTTCGGATAACCTCCCTTTTAACAGCGCTGGGGTGTGCAGACTTCGCATGAAGTAGGATGTTCTTCGAGCTGCTCTTTCTATACCACCTCACATTATACGTGTCATTCGAGATTTTTATATGTGTATTCAAGTAAGGTAGCCATCCGTTGGGTGGAGCTTCTCTCGTTAACTTTATGTACTGCGACTGCTGGTTGAGAATGTTGATCAATTCGTCCATTGCAAGCTGCGTTGGAGTAATTACGCTGCAATCGTCAATCGACAGTACGTAATGGGCATACGTGCTAGCACCGGCCTTTCTACACTGCCCATGAAGCATATGGCTAGGACCGGTGCTAGACGTTGTCCCATCGCAAGTCTTCGGTTGTGCTTAAAATACTGTCCACTCCACTTGGAAATGTTACATCGCAGGCATTCCTTTACCAAGGTCATACGCGCTTCAATCAACCCGAACGTGACAATCTGTGCGCTATGCTCATCAGCATTTCAGAAAGTGTTTGGAAAGCTGTTCTTGTTTACATTCGTAAAGAGCGCAGTTACGTCGAATGACTCGGCTTCACAGCTCTCTCGGATCCTGCAGGAACGTAATCGATCTAGAAATTCTCTTGTGTTAGGCAAGTGTGAGGGTACGTGCCGGAGAAGTTTACCAACAGTTTTGTTGAGAAACCACGAGATGCGGTCTGTTGGTCCTTCTACACATCTAATGATGGACGTATTTTGTCGTCGCTAGCATTAGCCGAATGTTCTTCTCCGTTGTCTTGCTTGTGAGTCCTGATCAGGCTGTAAAACACCGGGCACGAGGGAGTATCCCACTTCAATCTTTTAATTTTTTCATCTAGCCCCGCCGACTTCCCTACTGACATCCACGCATCGTTCAACCTGTGGCATTGGGTGAGAAACTCTTTCTCTGTGGTGCGACTGTAAACAGATTTATCGCTCAGGTGGAGTTCTGTAATTTCGCGGTCTAACACACGAGGTGAAGCTACGAACTCTCCCCCTTTGTCGCTCACAGAAAGGCCCATCTCATTATTTGCTACAAGTTCCCGGATCTCCTGTAACTCTTCCCACTGTGCGTGTGTGATATTTGAAAACCTCTCTCGTCTGAGCCTGATGAAAACCTCAAGCACTCCCGTTGAGAGAACTGCAAATTTTACGTCAACCTCCGCGAAAGGAGTTGCTTCTTTGTAAAACGAACGTGGGAAAGGAATTGGCGTCAGTGTAGATCGCTCAGATTCTGCATTCAATTGCTGTTGAGCGTTACGAGAAGCATTCCTTCTGAATTGATCTCTGAGTTTGTGAAGCCCCGTTACTACTTGGAAATTAGTAGAAGCCCCAACTCCTTGCGCTATTGAAAAAGAAGGCTCAAGAAGATTAAACAAATTCAAAGCGTTTGACAAATGTAGACAAGAACGAAGCTCTCCAAACACCTTCTGAAATGCTGGATGAGCATAGCGCACAGATTGTCACGTTGGTTGATTGAAGTGCATATAATGACCTTGGAAAAGGAATGCCTGAGATGTGACATTTCAAGTGGAGTGGACAATATTTTAAGCACAACCGAGGACTTGAGATGGGACGTCTAACACCGGTCTTAGCCATATGCTTCATGGGCAGAGTAGAAAGGCCGGTGCTTGCACGTATGCCCATTATGTACTGTCGATTTATTGACGATTGCTGCGTGATTGCTCCAACGCAGCTTGCAATGGACGAATTATTCAACATTCTCAACAAGCAGTCGCAGTACATAAAGTTCACGAGAGAAGCTCCACCCAACGGATGGCTACCTTACTTGAATACACAGATAAAAATCTCGAATGGAACGTATAATGTGAGGCGGTACAGAAAGAGCAGCTCGAAGAACATCCTACTTCATGCCAAGTCTGCACACCCCAGCGCTGTTAAAAGGGCGGTTATTAAAAACACGTACAAAACAGCTGTTGGAGTTTGTACAGGCGACATGGAGCGGGATGAGTCTAAGCTAGCTACTGATATCGCAAGAATGAATGGCTATGGAATACAGGTCGGAGGATCAAGCTCACGAAGGCGTTCCGCAAGAAATCGCGAAGACTCGCCAGCGCATTCCGCGAGTACTCACAAAGACGCGCCAGAGCATACCGCGAGAAGTCGCGAAGACGTGGCGATTCTCCAACTGCCTTTCATATCGGAAGAGTCGGTGCAGTAATATAGCAGAGCATATCACGAGCGGATTTAGCTAACGATGTAGTTTCGGTTAACGTACCTAAAGGCATTAAACATCAACTAATCCGCAATGGGCTATACGATCGCACATGCACTACGAGGAACTGCACCGTTTGCCCATACGGAATTCAGGGAGATTGCGCATCGAGTGGAGCTGTATACCAACTTCGATGTTCAACCTGTGGCGAACGGTATATTGGTGAAACAGGCAGGATGTTAGGTGTACGCGTTAAGGAACACTTGGCTGAAAAAATACGTGGAAGCTTCTTACTCCACTTGACAAACAACGGTTGAAAAACACCAGTGCACTGACTTTGATGTAGGATGTAAAATTTTGACCCAGGAGGATGACATCGGCGCTAGGAAAATGTTAGAAGCGTTCTACATCCGTGTGCGAAATCCAGCTGGACAACAATTGAGTGCATGGCCGTTACAAGTGAATTCCTGCCCTTCATTCCATTATGCGAATTTGGATATCACCACCCACCGCACGTATTACGCAAGGGTGAGCGGTGCCTCATTTTTCGTCAGCTATTCGCGGAACCAAGTGGGGATCCAGCACAGGTGGAAACGTAGGAGATTGGTTTTAGCTGGAATCTTAGCTTGATTTGAAACTACTGAGATAATGTAATTGTAACAATTGGCAATATTGGGGTTTAAGTGGATAGACCACAAAATAGAGCTCCAGACTAATTTCAGGTCTTGATAACGACGATTTGTTCGAAACGTCGACCAATAAAGATTCCACCATAACAACCCTGGAAGGCAAAACAGAAGCAAGACACAATCGGAATGCCCAGGTTTCAAGAAGACCGGACTTGGACCATTATAGAAAGTATTCATTGCAGCTTCAGTCGCTCCATTCCTCTCCTTTATGAGATGGACATATTGGAAAGCAGTTCAAAGAATGATTGTGCATCTCCACAACAAACAGGGTCACATGTGCACACTGCTGCAAAGGCACCTCCTCCATCTACTGCCCGCTTCCTCTCCCTTAATACCTCGTTGAGAATGGCACTGTTAGGGACGCCGTGACAAAAACGACAACCGTGAAGGAAAGACCCTGGGCAAATGAAGCTGTTCTCGGTCTATAGGGGTTACGAAATGTGTTTACAACAAAGCAGATTGGCCATGATCATATAACACTTTCAATCGATTCTGCAACTTCGACAACTGCACCGTTTGCCCATACGGAGTGAAGGACGGATGCATGGCCTATACCCAGACAAGATCGGATGGTGACGATTGCCCCTTTTCTTATAGCATATGTTGGAAGAATGTGTTCCAGACACATTTAGCGTGTTGCTGACGAATTATCCTGCAACGGTGAAGAAGGGAGCGGCCTTTTGAGCTACCGAGAATCATTCTCGATAGATCCTCAACGCAAATATCTCCTCAACGGGACTGTAGAAGAAGACTAGACAAACTGTTAAAAAGCGCGCACCTTCCGCTTTTCAAACCGCCTTCGTTTCCCCAAGATCTTGCGGAATTGGAGAGATATTGCCTTTTAGGTTGCAAAAACTCGCACGAAAATTTCAGCATCCTCGACGCTCCCTCGATGGATTTTGAGAGACTATATGTTTTCGAATGGAAGACTTCTATAGCAATTTCAATGCTGCCTGATAGTAGCAGATCTAGCTCTATCCAACCCCACCACACGCTGTTCGAAAGGTTGGGGGTGGAGGAATGGAAACTTTCATCGAGGGTGTAGATCTCAATGGTTTTGTTTTCGAGGTTTCAACAAATCTTGACCCAGGTACAAACTGCGCCGCAGCTGCGACGTACTTCTGCGACCACGTCCTCGACACGGTTCTCACCCTGGTGACGAGTCGAAGCGCTCTGCATCAGCATCAAACCCAACACGAATTGAGGTAACAGCGGTTGATAATGATGGCGAGGAAAGGACGTGTCTGGATGTATTTTTCAAGATAACTGCACCAACGCGATGCATCTATCACATCAACACACCTATCGGCTATCTTGCCCGCTACGCCGTAATCTCGTGTGTCAGGGGGCGTGAGGTATTTCGTCTGTGAGTTCACATTAGCCGCCATCAGATCACTTTGTAATTACCCAAGGCCTTCGCGCACTTCCGAGCCCCGACTACGGCACCTTTGTGTGTCTAAGGCGCCTAAGGTTGTTGCATTAAATTGGCAGCGGTTTGCAGATGAGACATATTTTCTGAGAAATATTTCGTTTTCAGATGGTTGAACTAGTGGTAAGAACCGTGGGAGAATTGAATCAGCCGAGAGTGGCAGCTGTAGCTATGAGCTGTCCGTCAGAAATTCTATTGCAAATGAACATCTATACTCCTAGTCAATTGAGGTGACTCGTATTTACTCGCATGATTGTTCACTATTGACATCAAACGTCATAAACTAGTGACAGAACAGAACTTCAATCCGACATACCTCTTGCTTATAGTGGCGTTTTTTCCCTTACCGACGCTTGTGGCTAACGCCTAGTTACACTATGTGCCGCGTGATGTACAATAGAAATGAATGCCTCAGAGAAGGGTCCTTAATAATAATTAATAACATGGCACAGCCCAATACTGAATACTGTTTCATTGCAACGAATGCAATCCAGTACTTGCTTCTTGAGTTCCGCACACGTTGCACGCAGGCACTCTTCCTTTATTTCTTCCCTGGCTTCCTTCACGACTGCTTCCAGTTACTCAAAACTGTGATGACGGACAACAGACCTCACTTTCACTCAATGACCACACTGAGAAGTGAGGTGAGGACGGACCTGGTGAAAATGATGGCCATTCTTCGGTGTGAGCGCAGACGGGCAGCCGAAAGCGGCACCACTCTTGGTGGCTCTGTGGTGGAGCGCTCTCCAGACAGAGACGTCTCAGGTTATTTCCATGATGATACTCTGACCAAACCCTCACTACGCCTGCCTCAAGTGTCCGGGTTTGTTGATATTTATGCCGAAATTGACGAAAAACCAATGGTCTCCCACCAATTAACGTGGTGTTCCTTCAAACCAGAAATTGGGCCGAGTTCGATAATCGGCAAACAATCTTCACTCGTGTATCAGCATTCCAGGCATTTCCAGCAGGAATGCAACCGTTCTGGCTATTGCGAATCCGCTCAGCTGTGGAAAATTTAGGTTCAAAAAAAAAAGAAAGAGAGATGCCTTACTGGGACAGGTGAACGACCTTCTGCATTTTTTTACTCCGACACTGGTTGGTATCGGAGATAAGATGGCACTCCGTCACATGATAGTAACGACCATGGAGCTCTTCACTGACCACTTGCCCCGCCAGCGACTTCGTTTATTCGAGCTCCAATGGGATTCTTCCAACGCAGCGTCATCGGTTGCGGTCAGTTAAAGATCGGAACGTTTCAGTCACCCTTGCGGCAGATCGGCCGGTCTTTCTCCCTCTCGCAGGCTTGTGCGTGATAGGTATTGTTCCTGCTATCGTCTGATAATTTTTCGTGTAGCTCTTGTGGGAACTTCAGGATATTTTTACGTTGTCCTTCCTTGGGGGACTTGCCTCGTGCACGCAATCAGTCGCAGGTCGCACTGGAAGACCTTCCGCCATCCTAAAGGCCGTAGGACTTCCACCCAACCAATGAACTGAATTACAAGGAGACCTTGCAGAAGTAATCGTCGGCAAATAAAGTGAAAATATTCGACTTCTTTTGCTGAATGGATTTCTGAATTTCTGTGCTCATAATCTTGGGACACCCTCTTTTAATAACACCTTGCGAAAGTTGTTTTTTAATTCAGGAAGGACTTGCTGGCGTATCATCCTGCTGGAGGGGAGATCGCTACAGCTCAAGCATACGGTCTCGCAAGAGATCTCCTAAATGTGAGTAGAGTACATTATTCGGACCAACTGAACTAAATATAGGTGTATGCAATGGACCACTAAGAGTCTTCTAATCAAGAGTAGACTCCATTTTTCGTGTAGTATTTCTCGAACTCATCAATGAATATGGTTTTCAGAGGGAGACCACTAAGGATAAGAGTGTAGTCGTGTTCTCAAACGGCCA
The DNA here is from genome assembly GCA_036418205.1 of Ostertagia ostertagi. Taxonomy (NCBI): domain Eukaryota; kingdom Metazoa; phylum Nematoda; class Chromadorea; order Rhabditida; family Trichostrongylidae; genus Ostertagia; species Ostertagia ostertagi. The sequence goes on from MU868562.1 coordinate 81,737, forward strand.
AACTTCAACTTGTAGCATACCTTTAGCTGGAAATGAGGATGAACGCAGCACTGCCAACAAGGTAGTTTATGCATAATCTTTCAACGATTGCAAGTTTTTGTTTCTCATGATTTCGTGTTTTTCTTTTGTTCTTCTTTTTCGCAACCCATCTGACTCACAGTACGGATACAATCGCCTGAAAGCCTGTTAAAACCTTAAAAACTCATAGCACATTTTTTATGAAAGAAATCCTAACTGAACGCTAAGTTGTTCGAAGTGAAACTGCATGGAACCTTATATAGAGAATGCTCGAATCAGGAATGCTTGCTCTGATATTTGCTTGATTAGTAGGCAACTTTTGGATAGCAAACAAGTTACAGAAGCGTCGCACAATATACTACAATTTATTAGGTTATCCTGAAGCACGCCATTCACAAACTATTTTCGTCAACTATCCTATCGAATCTTGTTTATTCATTTTGCAGTTGCACAATAATAACACGGGTATTATTTACCTCCCCATCGAAAAACCCGTGAATCGATCATATTTGGACGAAATCACGCACGATCCCAACAATGTAGCCGACCCGCAAAATCTCACGGTAAGCTGGCATATTTCTTGTACTTTCAAGTCCAGAGTTTAGCTGTTAGTGTTCAGACAAAGCAGGACCCTGCCCGTTTGGAGAAAGCGAAGGACTGGCTAGTTCAGCGGCTCAATGGGACTTCAGCTACCACAACCGAGGCCTGGGAAACTACAAAGGAAAAGCATGGAACGACGCCTACAGCAGCGGACAGAACCACTGAATCCCAGGCAGAGACGCAACGTACTGGAGTGCGTGAACTCTCAACGATTGCGGAAATGCCTCAGCTTGAGGCCACAACCACAACAGAAGGAGCAAACTTAAGCGTATCACCAGTACACACCCCTTCACCCCCAGATGATGTAAGATCATCTTCAGCTTATTACTATTATTATTTTACATGGTTTACTGAGAGAAAAAGAACTTTGTGAGGCTCTCTCCTTCTTCTTTTTGGGTGGAAGGGAATTGTGAACATTTAATTGCACTCATACTTACATTGTGGAATCAGTTAATATGGGTGGGTGTCGTAAGTGCTAGTAATGGATGTAGAAAAACTAAAATGAGGCCATTATTGAGTGGACCTAAGTAGATGTCTCAAAGAGAACCAACACCACAAAAATCTGTCACAACAATGGTTAAAAGACAGAAAATGTGTCTCGAGTTTTAGAGCGCTTCTCCTACAAAGTATGGAACGACGCCTGCAGCAGCGGAGAGAAGCACTGAATCCCAGGCAGAGACGCAACGTACTGGACTGCGGGAACTCTCAACGACTGCAGAAATCTCTGAGCCCAAGGCGACAACCACAACAGAAGGAGCAAACTTGCGCGTATCAACAGATAATATCCCGTCACTCCCAGACAGTGTAAGATAATCCTTAGCTTGTGGGATAGAGTAGCCCACGAGTACAGATATTCTGTTGTCGCACTCGAAAGTGCGCGACAATAGGGTCTCACAAAGTCAACTTTCTACGAATAATCTTAACATCTGGACGAAATACGTCTTGCACACCCTACGACGCGCAACATGCGTTACGGCGTAGCTTGAAGGCAACCTTCGGGCCAGACCCATTTGGTGAGCCTTTACTGTGATAAGAAGCGCTGGGTACGTAAGTGCAGAGGTCGCTTCATTTTCTTACTTCGAAAAGCGTTACTTCGACGCTAGGGGCTAAGAAGTTTGACACGCTCCACCAGTTGGGACACGCTGCGCCCACCGCTCGATATCTTGTCTGCGTCGCTAACTTGATCTGCTATGCTCTCTCTACTCGTACTTCTCTACCACCAGCGCTCACATTCTCTCATTTCTCTGCTGCCCTTTCCAACTTCTCCGCAGCGTGAAGCAATAAGCTCGTATTTCTTGCGTAATTCATAATTCTCTTCCTTTTTTCTCCGCTGGCGCTCCACCTCCTACCTCAAGTTTCACATTTGGGTCGAATTACATCATCAATTTAATCCTGAATCTTATTATTATTTTGATTACGACGTTTAAATCGAAATTTTAACGATATTCTTCAATTTTTGCAAGTTTGTACACCTCGTTTGGCTCCGCCCTTTCTTACTTTTGAGGAGATCCCTGTTTCGGAATCCATCGGTGGTTTTCTGTTCGAGATTTAGGTTCGAGATTTCTGGCGAAATTTGAGTTTTCCCGCCAAACATGCAGCAGTACGCAAGGGCAAAAGCAGAGAACCACCATCAAAGCCTATGCGGAGACCATTATCGAGAACCTAGTCATTTATTCTAGCCATAATACTTGACACCATATAAAAACATAGTTTCCAAAAGAAGCAGGAAATTCCATTGTTTCTGTTGGTATATTTTCAGAACATAGATACAGTAGTGGCCAGAAATTTATAAACAAACGGCTTTTTCATGTTTTCTTTTGAGAGTCACTGGAACGTCTACAAACTTGCAAAAGTTATTGACTACGTGTTTTATGATTCATACAGACAACTTCAACCTTCAGCTCAAATTTGGTTCTAGAAAATTTTAGATTTCTCGAAATTAATGAAGGCAGGTGAAAGATCACTTGATTCGTTTATTTGATTTAAATAATGCATAACCCAACAGAACAGTCAAGTTAACAGTCGCTGACATTAAGCACGTCTAGCACTTTGCCCAGCACCCTCTAAAGTATCCTTCTATTTTATAAAGCGCTAACTTTGTGTGTCGGTTTGTAGGTTATGTGTGTATGTACTGTATGTATGTGTGTGTGTCGTCCGCAAAATGAAGTGAGTGAGAAGGAAGCTCATGGGGTAATCAAACCGCTAACAAATCGGGTAGCTTACAGGGTTTGAGATATCAATGCTTTGTGGCAGGATAGTTGTGATAACATTCTTAGGGTTATATAAACACCTGCTTAGCACACTTCCGTTCATTCCACATGGTGCTGCAGTGGCAGCTGGAGGGAAGTGAAGAAAAGAAGGACGGGGAGGGGAGGCGGGAAAATCTACCGCCACATTATGATTATGGCGATGCCCCCTACTACACGAAACTCCTTTTGTTGCATACGCGTGAGCTCCACGAAGTGTTGGTGTCACAGGTGGAAGGGACCACAGCGCAAGACATAACGCTTAAGCAGGAGGGAATGTCCCGGCGGTTGACGGGGGACTAATCTGGTTGAATACATAAACTGGATGCGAATGCGGGGTCAGCTAATAAACTCACTCTCTAGCGGGGTCTCTCTGTAGTCTCGTCTTTTCGTGGCACTTTCATTGACATACGAATTTGTAGATCCTCCCCTAGTGGTTCTGTAATGTTTGGCTCAAGAGTCTGGCCTGGCTGGTCTTGTAAAAGCAGCCCATGCTGTCGAAACCACTCCCGGTAAGAGGCTCGATGCTTTGAGTCGCTGCTCTGCTGAAAGACAGAGCCAGGTCGAGTGGCAGCCATGTCTGCGGATACATAACATCTTCTAGAATCTACGCCTATGCTATGTATTCCTTAGTTCTCAAAGTCTGAGAAGAGCGCACGCTGTGAAGTGGGTGGGAGTAGAAGGTGATTGACTAAGACTGAAACGAAGGTTGATACAGGTTTCTAAGGTGATCTGGAATGACAAAAACATGTTACTGATGCATTACAGCAAGGATACTTGTAATGTACGCACCACGAGAAGCTTTGTTTCGGTCCAAAGAATCAGCTGCCAGTTGTGAAACTTGGCAGAGGCTTGATAAGGTTGCTTTGGAAAAAAGTGGGACCATGTTACATGACTGAGGTAGCGATGAAAGCAGACGTTTGGTGTCATGTTTTGGAAGGTGTCATGTATCCGTAGGCGTGGCTGCCGCCCGACCTGACTTTGCCTGTCGGCAGAGCAGCGACTCAACGCATCGGGCATGCAGGAGTGGTTTCGACAGCATGAGCTGCTTTTACAAGACCAGCAAGGCCAGACTCTTGAGCCAAACATTGAAGAACCACTAGGGGAGGACCTACAAATTCGTATGTCAATGAAAGAGCTACGAAAAGACGGGACTGCAGAGAGAGACCCTACTAGAGAGTGAGTTCATTAGTTGACCCCACATTCAAACTCAGTTTAGGTATTCAATACTTTAAAGAGTACTGGGCAATGTGCTAGACTTGCCTAATGTTGGTGACTGTTTATTTGACTGTTCTGTTGGGTGATAATTAGTTATCATACGATAGTGTCTTCAACTCCTTTCTTATTCGAAAATCTGAATTTTCTAACAAATGAGTGGAGGGTGTGAATTTTCTGTGTGGATCATAACACGTATTAGTTGTTGCAACATGAGGACTGTCCAGACGTTCAAAAGGAATAATGAAAAAGCGTGTTGTTCATAAATTTCTGTGCCTTTACTTGTAGGTAGTAAATAATCGGAGAATACAACTAATACCAGGTGTCTCAAAAATTTTGACGGATATCGATTTTTTTGGCGGGCACGTACACGTATTTCGGGACGCCTTGACCGGTACTTTTGTCCGCCTTTTCTTTCTATTTTATTCACACCAATTAGTCCCGTCAAGACAGCCGGGACCTTCCTTTCCTCGCAAGCTTTCTATCCTCCGTATGGTCCTTCTCCTTGTGACACAACTGTGGAAGTGACTCGTATGCATATGCACGGTTCAGAATGGAGAAGGACCAATCATTGATATGACGGCTAGATTTTTCCGTTCCCTTCCCTTCCTCCTTCCTATGCTCCTGCCTCCAGTGCCACATGCAGCCCATGTGATGAAGGAAGCTCGTGCTAAGCAGGTTTTATATACGCCTGAGAGTCGTACTTCACCACACATATCCTGCTAACAAAATTCTATGCTCAATCTGTAAGCTTCCCGATTGTTATCGGCTTTGTCCTAATCCCATAGAGCTAATCTTCTAATCGCTTCATTTGCCGGACCATCACGGACACACAGATCAATACACCACGCCACAAACACTCAGATACACAAACCGACACACAAAGTTAGCGCTTTATAAAATAGAAGGATACTTACGTGTTCTGCGGAGGTACATGCGCGAATCACAATCAAGAGCTGGATTCAAACCGATACGTCATGTCATTTGAGAAGAGTTATCTTCAAATATCAAAGGAACTCGAAATTCCATCAAGAAGCAATCCCAAAATGTTCCAGAGAAGAACTGTACACGGGAATCAAATTTCTGAATGCGACGGGTGCCCATTGATCAGTTTGGCATTCAGCTCTACAAAACTGATAGTGATTTCACTGCAGATTGCCTGATTTCGCTTTCAAAATGAACTGTTCCCCGCATTTACATGGAATCGCAATCGTTCCTCAGAAATCTATGACCGCATCACAGCTGACTCAATGTCATCGAAATTAGCAGCGTCATCATACGATGAATGGTATGAACAGAGGTTGGACAACAATATGTTTTCAGACTTAAGCTCGTGAAATTCAACTTTTCCTCATTGTTGTTCTTTGTTTGATGAGAAGAAACTCCATGGGACGAGTAGGAAGGGATGCAACTCGTACTGGCGTGATTCACGTAATGAGCCACAAGTGATATCTCGACGGAACTTCTGCGACTCTCCTGATAGAGTGGCGAGTATTTTGTAGTGACAGGACACCTGAGATTCGAATTCTTGTAAAATGAAAAGAATTGGGCCATCAGTCACTTCTCAGTAACATGCCGATCCGACATGAGAGAAAATCTCAGCGAAAGCTACGTCTTCGTGCAATTCAACGCTTCTCTCCATTATCGCAGACTATCCCACTAACAATTCAAAAAACAAAAACTGGTGTTTCACAAGAATAGTGGGTTGTGAACAAAACTTTCGCCACGGGCGGGGCTAGAATCCGCACCTCTTGTTTTCCGTGCAAGTGCGCTACCAGTTACGCTACCTGGGCACCATTTCATTCCAACTCAGCTTTTCATGGTATACGCACAATAGCTTTCAGCACTCACACTTATAACGTGTTGAGAACGAGTAACGCGAACTGCGGCGTTAAAACAGCAGTCAACAAACAAAAGTCAAAATTCATCGCTAAAGCTTTCAGTCTCGCGATCATTGCCGATATCGGCTAACCGGCTCAACACGTTATATGTGTGAGTGCTGAAAGCTATGGTACGTATACCATGAAAAGCTGACCATGAGTTGGAATGAAATGGTGCCCCGGTAGCGTAACTGGTAGCGCACTTGCACGGAAAACAAGAGGTGCGGATTCTAGCCCCGCCTGGGGCGAAAGTTTTGTTCACAATCCAGTACTCTTGTGAAACATTCGCAACGCGGACTGCAGCGTTAAAACAGCAGT